>JAJIBD010022365.1:0-272500 GCA_021461705.1 Cryptotis parvus | reverse complement strand
ACGGTCGCTTCCAGCTCCTTTACCTCGAAGCATATACAGTTTATGAGTCCAAACCTCTCTAGAAAAGACAGGCGCTGACATGGAGTCACCCACACAATGCACCAGTGCCAACATCCTGTTGGCCAATGCCATCCTGAAACATTATAGATTAGCTAATAATAATATATTATATAATCTATAATAATCTATTATATAATTAGATTACATAGATCCAATGTGGACATCACAAAAGCTGGGGGTACCAACAGTACCCAGGTATCTGCATCTGGTTTTATTTGCGATATCTATTCCTTGGGTTTCCTTGGTGGAGAGATTGAACACACTCTAGGTTTCTAGTTCAATAGGTTCTTTCTGTGATTTGAATAAAGTCTGTCTTCTCTGACAAAATTAAAGAAGTCGACCATGAATTCACCAAGTGAGTGGGTTAATTATTTATAAATTGCCTTATTTTCTATTTTTTGCCTGTATATGTTATTCATTTCTCCCACCAAGCTAAGAGCTCACTCTCACTCTCTGTCCTATGCTCTTTGTACTAAAGCATGTCACAACCATAGGAAAACAAGCTCTTCTGGGCAGATAATTTAGAAACAAAGGTTGGGGAAGCTTTATCCTCATGCAGACTTGATTATCCAGGGATTAACTAAAAAATCCATAAAGCAGTAGCTCACAATAAAGGTGGTGGTAGCTAAAGTAGCTATAAGGAAGACCATCTCCACATCACAGTACAGGTGGTGGTAGCTAATGTAGCTAATGTATCTATAAGTAAGACCATCTGCACACAATACTTTCATGGGGCAAAAGACTCTCCTCAAGGAGTTGAATATTGGAGGCTTGTAGATGTGCATGGGATGTGTCTGAGGTCAATTGGACAGGCTAGTTGGATGTCTTGGATTAGGCTGGACAGCAGGGAGAGCTAAGGTCGTTTGAGGTACACTGTGAGAGGCTCCATGAAGAAACAACGAAGGCAAAATGCAGAAAAGAGGCAACAGAAGCTGCTAAAAGGGGGTAAACTGGGAAACTCCCCAAATAAGCAAACGGCAGAGAGAGAGTATTTGGTCTGCATCAAGACAGGGTGGTGATAAGACAGAAACAGTGCCCGTGAGCCCAGGGCACCTGGGAGGCAGGCTTAGGGCAGCTTTGTGGAGAGCTGGACAGATGGAGTACAAAGCTACATGTTTGGGAAGCCCCATTCTCTACCTGAGACCGCTCTTCCAGCCAATATGAAATTATCAGACATACGAATATGTTTTCAAGACCAGAGTCTTGAAGACCAGAGTCCATCTTCTTTTTCCCAGACATAAGAATTGTTTGCCCCCAAACAACAGTCACCCCCCAGTTAATGGGAAAGAACTGACTTTTTCCAAGAAAATATTTGAATGGTAAAGAAGCAAGCACTGAAGCCATGAGTAAAGAGCTCAGGGTACCATTCTGAAAAGACAGTCATTAAATAGGCGAAAGAGGCGATTGAGTGAATGTTCATTCTTGAACAGACGAAAAATATCAAATAAGTCACCATGTCATCTGGGTGGGAGTCTGAGGGTGTTACACTTGTTGGCTATAAAACATAAAAGATTTATGGCCAACAAGCTTGTTGGCTAAAAAAGCATAAAAGTATATTTTGTAGAAGTAGATGATTTTTAAATAATATCCAACTTTATTATTTATTTTTTTAAATTATACCACTATGAGAAAACTATTCATGATTAGGTTTCAGTCATACAGTGTTCCAGCACCTATCCCTCCACCAGTGTCCATTTCCTACCACCAGTGCCCCCCTGATTCCCTCCCCCTCACCAGAAGATAAGTTTTGAGGGCAAAGGGCAAACAGGCCACCTGGAATGACATAAGGAGCAAAAAATTTATTTTGTTCCCAGTCATGTATTGCTTGTCCTGATTGTGGCACTTAACAACTTTTGGTGAGTTAAAAGAACTTATTAGTTTCCAAAACTATTTTTGCATGAGACTATTCTTACATTATAACATCACATAGGTTTCCAGGTTTCCAATGCCATTCTTAACAAATCAACACTGGTATAACCTAGCTGAACTCAATACTCAAAGAACAATTCTCATCCTCACTTTGATGACCCTTGTATTTATTCATTTATTAAAAAAAGGAGAAGGCGGAGAAGGGGAAGGAGAAGGAGAAGGAGAAGGAGGAGGAGAAGGAGAAGGAAAGGAGGAGGAGGAGAAGAGGAATAAGAAGAAGAGGAGGAGGAAGAAGAGGAAGAAGAAGGAAGAAGAAGAGGAAGAAGAGGAAGGGGAAGAGGAAGAAGAGGAAGAGGAGGAAGACGAAGATGAAGATAAATAAGAGGAGGAGGAAAAAGGAGAAGGAAGAGGAGGAGAAAAAGGAGGAGAAGGAAAGGAGGAGGAGAAGAAGAGGAAGAAGAAGAAGAGGAGGAGGAAGAGGGAAAAGAAAGAGGAAGAAGAAGAGGAAAAAGAAGGAAGATGAAGATGAAGAAGAGGAGGAGGAGAAAGGAGAAGGAGGAAGAGGGGAAGGAGAAAAAGGAGAAGGAGAAGGAAAGGAGGAGAAGAAGAGGAAGAAGAAGAAGAAGAAAAAGAAGAGGAGGAGGAGGAAGAGGGAGAAGAAAAGGAAGAAGAAGAAGAGGAAGCATAAGGAAGAGGAAGAGGAAGAAGAAGAGGAGGAAGAGGAAGAGGAAGATGAAGATGAAGACGAAGCAGAGGAGGAGTGAAGGAGAAGGAGGAGAAGGAGAAGGAGAAGAAGAAAGAGGAGGAGGAGGAGGGGGGCAGAAGGAGGAGAAGGAGAAGGACAAGGAGGAGGAGGAGGAGGAGTGAAGGAGAAGGAGAAGGAGGAGGAGAAGGAGAACATTTAAAGTAAGTAACAATCTAAAACCTTTTGATCTCCAGGTTGCTCACTTTTTCCTTATTCCTTTTGTTTGAGTGAGGCATGGGATAGTACTCCTGCCCCTGGTGCTCAGGGGATCCTGTGGTGCTGAGACACAAACCCCAGCCTTTTGCATACCAAGCATGTGCTCCAGTCTTTGGACCCTATCTATCTCCCGGGACCCTTTTTTCTTAGTTCTATGTCTTTGGAGATGCATGTCCATTTCACAGCACACACATAAAGCATACGTGTCCATTTCACAGCACTTGCATAGGCCACACCCCATTGTCCTCGCCATTGGTCACTGTTACTCTGAATGCTGATTAGCAATAAATGGAATGAAGTTTCCACATGACATTTTCTAGGAAATGGGGGGATTTAATCAGACAAATCAACACTCTCTTGCCCTCAGCCCTGTGCTGTGTAAATTGAGCCTAAGAAGAATAAATTTGGGGTATTTTGTTTGTTTTCTTTGCTCCTGGTCTATTCTTAACAATACTCAGGGGCTTACTCCTGGTTCTGTGCTCGGGATCACTCTTGGTAGAGCTCAGAGAACTATAGGTGGTGCCAGGGATTAATGAACCTGGACCCTCAGCATATAATCCAAGTTCCTTTACTTCTGTTCTATCTCTCTAGCCCTGAGACCCTCAATTCTAATCCATTTCTTGTTTGTTTTCATTCTTCCAGAGCAGAAGATTCTAGAAAGTTCAAGTACTGCCTCCTACAGAGTTCTATATTGGACATACTTAGTCTTTCTAATTTGATTGGGGGTTGCCTTTTCACCTCTCTTCCAACAGTTCCAGACAGACCACATAGCCCTGAAAATCATTAGACCTCAAAGGCCTAATGCATTTTTTTATAGTAAGTTAGCAGCTGAACACCCTCCACACAGACATGTGCAGTCCCACTGACAATTAGAGAGGCCCGTTCTAGTCTGTGAATAGCAGCAACAGCTGCTGTTTTGTGAACATGAAAAGAAAAAGAGAATTTTTGTTTTTCCTTGGGCAGAACAGAGGTTCACATGAGCAATGGGGGGATTCTGGGTGGTTTCAGAGCTTTCCCCCTTCTGTGTGTATGGCACTCCAGAAATGTTGCATCATGAATGTGGGTTATTTTATATACTTGAAGAAAATACTGATGTCTGATAAGACAAAGAGCTGCTCATCCCCTGGTCTTCTCCTGACCGGTGTTGAACATGGCTGATCATGCATGCCCTTTATTTTCCATAGAAAGAGACAGCAACACTAATCAAACCACCCATGAGTTGCGTCAGCTGCTAACAGACTGCAGCTGTCTGGCCAGCAAAAATATTTGGCCTTGCTCTAACGGTCATCAGGCTTAATAGAATGTGAGGAACCAGGCCAGAATGTAGGAGACTACTTGTAACTCAAAGAAACCCCTAAGCAGGCCTTTACCTCCTGTCCTGATTCCTCTTCTTTCCTGTGTTTTATATATATATATATATATATATATATATATATATATATATATATAAAACACATATATATGAATATATGTGTTTTATTTATTATATATATATGAATATATATATGAATACCTATATATTTTGCTTTTTTGGGTCACACCCGGCAATGCTCAGGGGTTACTCCTGGCTCTGCATTCAGGACCTACTCCTGGCGGTGCTCGGGGGACTATATGGGATGCCAGGGATCGAACCTGGGTCGGCCGCGTGCAAGGCAAACGCCCTACCCGGTGGACTATCGCCCGGCCCCACTCCTGTGTTATATTTTTATTGTCATTTCCGCTTAGGTGACTGGGCTTCACCAGCAGTATTCCAGAGATTACTCCTGGCTCTAAGCTCAGGGAATCACTCCTCGTGGTGCTCAGGGGACCATCTGTAGTTCCAGGGGTCAGACTGGGGTTGATTATAGGCAAGGCAAGCTCCCCAACCCAATGTCCTATCTCTCTAGCCCACCACTTCTTTTGTTCAAACAGCTGTTTGAGGTGTGATGTCTGTGCTATGGAATCTACCCACTGGAAGAGCACATTTCATGACTGTGGGTGCCCTCCCCAATCATTCAGGAATATTTCCACCACCACCCCACAAGACCCACCAGCCTAACAATATTTCCTTCCTTTACCCCTATATCTGCCTCTGCAGGCCAGAGATGGGGGTCCATGGTTCTGTGGACCCCTTGAGTCTTTCTTCATCAGGATTTGGAGATCCAAACATGGGACCATGCATCAGAATTTCTTTCCTTCTTACAGAATCTCATAGCTTGAACTTTTGGAGGGCAGAGAGGGACCTCCCAAATGATGCTCAGAAGGCCCAGGGAAACCCCACCACTGGTTTCTTAGCCAACCACACCAGTGATTCAATGCAAGGGCTGAGCTAATGCTGGGCCACCCCAGGGATGCTGGAAGTCTCCACAGCCATACTTAGTGATTTCCAGGGACCATCTGGTACAAGACATGAACCCTAATGGCTGTATTACCTGCCTGTCCCTGATTGTTTTAAATTGAAGTGAAGGTCCATCTCTAGTGTTGTGGACCACTGGTTCTCCACTGGGCTGATGTGAGTGGGCATTTTTGGTGGTCATAAATAGATAGTGGTCCAGAGTGCAGAAAACATTGTACAATGCATAGGGGAGGCCCCAACAACAAAAGTCCCTGTCCCCAATGTCAGAGGTGCCAAAAAGAGAAGCCCCAAGTTAGACTTCACTTATCCTTCTTAGATTCTTCACTTATCCTTGGAGATCATATTTCAGATCAAGTGTTGTTGGATGAGAATCTACCCTTGAGTGAACTTGTATTGCCCTGCGAGCCTGTGTGTCTAATTTTCACGTTATGTTCAAAATCCTAGCTGACTTGTGAAACTGATCTTTTTTGCCATTTGCATAAATTCTGGAATCACCTAAAATATTATCCAGTAGGTTGCAGCATCCACCAGAAAAAAGTGGGGGAAGGAGAATCTGCAATTCATGTCACCTGGCTGTGATTTTAGTACAACTTGCTTTAGAAGGTTTAGCAATAAGCGGAGTCACAAAATGGGATTGTCTGGAGTAGCCTGGGTTCCCAGGAAGCTGTAGGAACCACTGGGAGGCTAAAACAAAGCATTCAATAAAGTACATTGAGTTTATTTAGCGACAAATTGCACCATAAAATTTTTGTGATGAGAGGAACAGGGCTATGTATGTAGTCTAGTGATAATTTGTCAGTTCGGCTCCAGGATTTTGAGTCTGCTGCATTATTCTTCACGTTGCTTTATTCACATTTTCATGGGGGGGGTCAGTGAAAATGAAAACTGATTCAAAGAAACAAAACTAAAGACTCTCTTCTTTCCCAGTGTTGGTAGCAGAATAAAACCCCTCCTGGGAATAAGACGAAATCAGCTGGAGTTGAAAGACTTGGTTTTATCTGAGTCAAGGGACCTCTGGCTTTGTCCCTCTGGGTGGTTGAGATGCCAGAAGGTGGAATTCTCTCTCTTGGTTCTGTTGAGCTTTGTGTGAGGATGAATTAGAGACAAGTCCCTGTTTGCAGCTTCGTAAGGAAGAGCACAGGGAGCTGTGAGGCAGAAACCCTACTCAGCAGAGGGGACTTCTGGGGATGACGAATAAGCAGGGGATATTCCCACAGCCCCAGAAACCTGTCTTTGCTCCACCCCTTTTGTGTTCCGGTGCCCAGCTCGGCCTCAGCCCCGCAAGATGGGCAATGACAAAGTGGGTGCAGCAGTAGAGGATGGGGTGCTGGCTGGAAGGACAGAGGGGAAAAAGTGGGATCTTATACTGAGTCATTAGGACTGTGACATTGCTTATCACCTCTCTGACACTAATAGAGCACCAACTGTTTACATGAGTAGCAAATCACATCCAGAACGTATGGTGGGAAGAGGAGGGGCAAAAAATTCTACGCAGCCATTGTATATAAGACAGAACAACCCCCTCCCCCCACCTCGGCTCCCTCCACAAAGGCCTGGCGCCCCCCAGAACTGCTGCTGGGGCTCTCACCAGACACCAGGTATTGAGGTGCAGGGTGGAGTCTCTGCCTGCCCTGTACTAGACTGATGGGAGTCTTGCAGTGGGGCAGGCTTTTGCTCCTTGGTCTGTTCTCCACCAGGCTCCCAGAAGTCAGAAAATCTCGTGCAACACAACCACAGTCATCCTCTGGTTCAGACTCCAACAGCTGGACACAGTCTGATCCCCATGGCACGTGGGTGCCTGCGCTGTATCTCAAAGCCTGGTATACCACAAACTTGTGGGAGTCAGAGGCTAGTTAAGACAGAGAAGGGAACAGTGTGCTGATAATTGTTGAAAAGATGATACCATCCGAGAACCGAGCATTGAGTATAAGGAAAGTTTGCTTTAAGAAGATGGAAGTCCACCTGTAACAAGATCAGTGGACTTGTTGATGATGCTCAGGGGTTATTACTGTCTCTACGCTCAGAAATTGCTCCTGTCAGTGCTCAGGGGACCATAAGGGATGCTGGGGATCGAACCCAGATCAGCTTCATGCCACAAAATGCCCTCCCCTGCTGTAATATTATTACAGCCCCCTTTTCCAGAAAGTTCTGAACATTTCTACTGCCTACAGGAAAATTAATGGATGGTAGATACATTGGTACTTGGGGAAAAGTATGACCCCCGCACTCCATGAGGGCCGCCATTTTCCACATCCAGGCTTCCCTCTCATCAGAACTCCATCCAGCATACTGAGCCTATCACAGCCTGGCTCACGCGGCTGCAAGCGGCCACGCGGGGTTCGCTGTATTTAGAGGTGACTACAAGGGTATGCTACCCACATGGCAAGCCTGCCAAGCTGCAAGCTGCCCGTGTCGTATTTGATATGCCAAATACCAGTAAAAATTATGTTAGGTCATTCCCATGACCTAATATAATGGTTTGAGACTCTTTATGTGCCTGGAGCGAGCAGATGCCCTTGGGCTCTACTAGCATGAGACAGGACATATGGAGATGTTACTGGAGCCCACTCGAGCAAATTGATGATAAACGGGAAGATAGTGACAGTGATAGTGAGATACATTGGTTAGTGGATGGAAGATAGTGGATGATAGTTAAGCCCTATGGAAATAGTATATTATGAGTCAGATTCTGTCATACTACAAACTTTTTCAATAAAAAATTAACATTTCTTGTCAATGCATGTAATGGTGTGTCAGTATTGTAAGGGTCATTTTCATTCATAATGATGGTCTATTGGAACCATATTCTCCTTTTTAGGCCTCACTAGAGAAGCCAGTTTCCCTACATTCATCCTTGGGTATTAACTGGAGACCTGTTCCATGCCATGCTGTCTTCTCGGTCTGAAAGTGACATCAAAAACCCCTGTCCTGGGGACACCCCAGGCTAGTGAAGGGAAGGAAAAGCCCATAAGGACATGAGGGAGGTGGGGCAGGGGTGTTCTGGGCCCCGGGAACACCCGGGCACATACACCTTTTGCAAGTCTGAGTGAGTCCCCCTAAGATCATACCAACGGGGGTCACCCAGGGCCTGAAATGGAGCACATTTAAATCCTTTCCAGTGATCATTGCTTTTCTTCACCTTCTTCTTCCCCTCCTCCCCTGCACCTTTTCATACCCTTCTCTCCTCCCCCTTCCTCTCCCCTTTAGTCCCCCTCCCTTCCCCCTCCTCCATCCTGCCTTTCTCCCTCAGTCCCCCCCCTCCTCTTTACTAATGAATAACTAAAAGTTTGAGACTTTTCATGTTCCTGGAGTAAGCAGATGCCCTTGGGCTACACTAGCATGTGACAGAATGTATGAAGATGTTACTGGTGCCCGCTCAAGCAAATCAATGAACGGGAAGTGATCAAGTAATCAAGTGATCAAGTAAATTAAAAGATGTAAGTCAAGTCTTTCTCCAACTCCCACATTTTAAAAATCAACTCTAAAGCTGAGCATTTTGATTTTCAGGAATGAAGCATTTTGCAAATAACCTTTGTCTCTGCCTCCCCTCTCTGGAAGCCTGGAATGGGTTGGGAGCCCAGAACCCCAGAGAGGTGGAGTCTTTCTTGTGGCTGTCACACTCTGTCACACTTAAAAATGTGTCTGTGGGGCCCCTGGGTGGTGCTTGATCCCTGGGAAATAAATCTCAGGGAATAGAAAGATGAGAGCTTTCCCATGACCTGATGGAATGGTTTGAGGCTCTTTATGTTCCTGGAGCAAGCAGGTGCCCTTGGGCTCTACTTGCATGAGACAGGTCATATGGAGATGTTACTGGTGCCCGCTGAGCCAGACGACCACCCACTCGATGAGGACCTCCATTTTCCACATCCGACTTCCCCTCGTCAGAACTCCACCCAGCAGACCAGCCTATCACAGCCCTGCTCATCGAGATCCACCCTGCTACAGTCTTTTTTTAATCCGCCCAGGTATGCTGATGCAGAGACAGACATGGGATAGAGCTGCTACTGGCTCTCACTGTGCCCAGCAGCTCTTGAGGTGCCCGGGAGGGATGGCAGGTTCTAGCCCTGGCCCACCACCCCAGCAGACCAGCCTATCACAGCCCGGCTCGCATGCCACTTGCGGGCGTGGTTCATCAATAAATGCTGGATTTTGAGATGATTACAAGAGTATGCTACCCGTACGGCAGAGCCTGGCAAGCTACCCATGTCGTATTTGATATGCCAGATACCAGTAACAATTACAGACCTCATTCCCATGACCTGATGGAATGGTTTGAGGCTCTTTATGTTCCTGGAGCAAGCAGGTGCCCTTGAGTTCTACTTGCATGAGACAGGTCATATGGAGATGTTACTGGTGCCCCCTCGAGTAAATCGACAATGAACAGGAAGACAGTGATACAGTGAATAGAAAGGTCTCCCTTGAGGGAGAAAGCTATGTATTTGTAGGAATTCACCTTCATCTCTAATTCCCAGGGGTCTGTTCGCCCCAGGCCCCACCTCCCTTCTCTTCCCAGCCTGCTTCTGTGATCTCCTTCCCATCATCCTAGAGGCATTTTGGTTTGTAAATAAGAGGCCCTGGCTTAGTATTATTTCCCAGTGGCCCTCGGGAACTGTTTTTCCCAACTCTGGAGACAGGCAGTGACCTCCAGCGCAGCCCAGGGAGAAGGTGACGCCAATTCTGGTGGTGAAACAACGCGACTGTGCGCTTGGTCCTTGGCAGACACTGGGCACTCCCCACCCCCAGGCTCCGCCATGGCTACAAAACAGGGCCAGCTGCTCCATTTTCCTCCTCCCCAGGGGCCTGGAGCACCATGACAAGTTTGTTTTAAGTTGTTGATTTATTTTTTTTTATTTCATTGGAAAGTATCCTAGGTAGATCCCATCACAGCAAAATCACCTGAGTAGGGCTGGGTGGGGAATAACTCTATTATTTCCACTAATTGCAATGTCAAGGTATAAATATTAGTGAGGATATTTTCACGAGATCTCATTTCATTTGAGTGTGTTTTTTGAAACTTTAATTTCCCTTATTAAGGCACCATGATAAGCAAAGTTTTCATAATAGTTTCAGGTCTACAATGTTCCAGCACTGTCCCACCACTGATGTCCACTTCCTTATAGGAGTGACACCAGGTTCCTCTCAGTCCCCCACACTGCCTCATTGACAGACGCATTTTTTAATTTGATTGCTGTGGCTTAGGTCTCCTGGGTCAGTGCTGCTGCAGTTCAGCTCCCCTGCGTCAGTACTGTTGTACCTCAGGTCCCCTGCATCAGTGCTGTTGTAGCTTCAGGTCCCCTGTGTCAGTGCTGCTGTAGCTCAGATCCCCTGTGTCAGTGCTGCTGTAGCTCAGGTCCCCCTGTGTCAGTGCTGCTGCAGCTCAGGTCCCCTGAGTCTGTGCTGCTGTACCTCAGGTCCCCCTGTGTCAGTGCTGTTGTACCTCAGGTCCCCTGTGTCAGTGCTGCTGTAGTTCAGGTCCCCTGTGTCAGTGCTGCTGTAGTTCAGGTCCCCTGCATCAGTGCTGTTGTAGCTCAGGTCCCCTGAGTCTGTGCTGTTGTACCTCAGGTCCCCCTGCATCAGTGCTGTTGTAGCTTCAGGTCCCCTGTGTCAGTGCTGCTGTAGCTCAGATCCCCTGTGTCAGTGCTGCTGTAGCTCAGGTCCCCTGTGTCAGTGCTGCTGTAGTTCAAGTCCCCTGTGTCAGTGCTGCTGTATTTTGGGTCCCTGCGTCAGTACTGCTGCAGCTCAGGTCCCCTGAGTCTGTGCTGCTGTACCTCAGGTCCCCTGTGTCAGTGCTGTTGTACCTCAGGTCCCCTGTGTCAGTGCTGCTGTAGTTCAGGTCCCCTGTGTCAGTGCTGCTGTAGTTCAGGTCCCCTGCATCAGTGCTGTTGTAGCTCAGGTCCCCTGAGTCTGTGCTGCTGTACCTCAGGTCCCCTGCGTCAGTGCTGCTTTAGTTTATGTCCCCTGCTGTTTCAGGACTCCTCTAAGAGCCCCTGCATCTGCTCTGAATTGCTGCCTGCAAATCACTTTGTAGATAAGGGAGTAGTCTAAATGTGGCAGTTTATCTGACCATGTATTCTGTACTAGCTGGTATAAATATTCTCTCATGCTACCACAATCATCGTGGGACTAGCTAGATCTTACCAGCATATTTGCCTGGCCACGTTGGATCCCTAAATAATTAGACCAGAGAGAAATGCTGTTTGCCTCCAAGCAAGCAAGCATGGCTCCCTGAAAATTCAAAGGCAACTAAAATACAAAACTACTGTGAAGTAGACGAGACTTGTGAAGGCTTGGAGAAATATTTAACTGGTACTAGTATTAGACTTTGGTACAGAGACAAGCCATCTCGGAAACCCCCTTCTCTACCCTATAAAGGCTTTTCCAGGCAGATCTTGGCTCAAGACATTAGCATATAAAAGGGCCTAGGTGAGGTACTGGGAGAAATTACCTGAGGGCATTTTACCCTCCCTGCTTTCCATAATAGTGGGAGGGAGGTCTGAGTTGCAGGGGTATAAAACTAGCCTGCTTCCTCTCTTGCACTCTCTTTTTGGGCTCTCTCTTTGTGAGCTCACACCCTTCTTGGGAGTCTTGTCTTTGTCTCTTCTTTACAGGGCCTTTATACATGGTGGCCGCTATTTTGGCCTACATGTGACTGGGGTTCTAGCCAGGAATCCTAAGCACAGGGCATTTCCTATTGTGGATTTCTATGCCTGAACCTGTGATAAGTAAAGCCTTTTAAATCTGCATCTGATTCTTGAGTCTTCATCCATTCCCCGCCGGCTTCTGAGGTAGAAAGGAACTTCGCTTTCCGGCACTGTCGGGGACCCCGGCGGCGCCCCCAACACCCTGTGTCAGTGCTGCTGTAGTTCATGTCCCCTGCATCAGTGCTGCTGTAGTTCAGATCTCCTGTGTCAGTGTTGCTGTAGTTCAGGTCCCCTGTGTCAGTGTTGCTGTAGTTCAGGTCTCCTGAATCTGTGCTGCTGTATCTCGGGCCTCCTGCATCTGTGCTGCTGTAGCTCAGATCCCCTGCTACTGTATTGCTGTAGTTCAGGTTCCCTGCATCTGTGTTGCTGGCTCTGTGGCTTTCAGTTCTTATAGATATACCCTTCAGGAGAGAAGGTACCTTCTTAGGCCCAGAATGAAGGTGTGTTTCTTCTGTTCCCCTAATCAGGTGGTCCCAGTGCCCCCCTTCTCAGCTTATAGCCAGGGGGACGACTTTTCTGGCATTCAGCATGGGCCACTGCCTGGCCACAGATGCACAGGACCCAAAACACAGGGAGCCAGGACAGGAGACATAGGTCTCCCAGAGCACAGAGGCCCACAGAGGGTGCAGGGCACCTTCCCAGCACTAAAGTCCAGGATGGGGCACATGGTTCCCCTAGGGGGCACAGTACTGCTGCCAATGCTGCTTCTCCTGCTGCTCCTGTTACTGGCATTTTTAATCTGAAGCAACAGGAGTAGCAGCAAGCTTGGCAGCAAAATGGTGGTGAGAGTAAGAACAGTAGCTGCAATGTTGCCAGTAGGAAACGCCTGACACTAGTCGTGGAAGGCATCAAGTAGTGGCGGTGGCAGCAATGGCATCCTCAGGAGCATTCTCCGTTGCTGTAGGAATCATGAAGAAGGACCCATAGTGCCACTCACACTTCTGGGACCAGTAGCAGCAGCAGCAGTACCAGCCGAGCTGATAGTAGCATTAGCGACAGCAGCAGTGCCAGCTGTGTTGGGAGTATCAGTAACAGTAGTATCAGTGGTACTAAAGCAGCAGCCCTCACCTGTACTGAATACTTCTGAGTCTAACACTGGGATGGAACCTCTTTTATGCTTAGAAACAGCTTGTCTTCACTTCAGTTATCCTTCATATAACATCCAGCTCCTGGATTTAGCTCCCCCGTAAGCACCTGGCCTGTTAGTCATGCACAGGGCACCAGGCCCCAGTGCCCCAGCCCCTCCCCCATGTCCCAGAGCCCCCCACCCTCTCCCGTAGCCCTTCTGAATCCTCCCCTCTCCCGTGCACATCACCAGCCTCTCACTGCACTCTATGTCTTTGGTTTGAGTCATCCTGGTAGCCATAGTGTCCTCATGTTGTATGAGGAAAATTGTATGTCTATGCAGTGAGAAACAGGTGAATGCAGATCCCATGGGCACACAGGTCAACCTAGTGGAGATTCTGCTGAAGGAAGCTGTACCAAGTTGATTGAAACAACCCCTGAGCACATTGGAGAGGAGTCCTCGGAAGACAATGAGAGCCACGTGTCCTTAAGAGAATGCAAGAGGGAGCTAGCTTCTGAGCGCTGCTGGCTCAGCTTGAGGGGCCTGTGCCCATGGCCTGAGTCTGAGAGCTGGGGTAGCCTCCATGGCTCCAAGAAAACAAGGACTGAGGCTCAGAGGTGAAGCCTGAGTCTCAATTGACTTCCTAATGTGAATCAAGAGCTAGGATCAGTATTGAACCACTTTGTAAGTTGCTGGAACCTGTGGCACTTCAGTACTACCATTTACTGACATGAATATACCACGTTAATGACTTAGAATCCATGTAAGAACATGATTATTCTAACCTTCCTGTGGTATTCAAGCTTTGTTATTATTAGTGGGGCTGATTTTGGGCCGCACGGGCAGTGCTTGGGGCTACTCTCAGCTGTGTGTTCAGGGATTACTCCAGGCAGTGACCATGGAATTGTGCAATGCCAGGCATCAAATTGGGATGAACTACAGGCCAGACAAGCACCTTCATCCCTGTCCTATCTCTTTAGCCCCAAGCTTTATTTTAGAAAGTTCCATTAGGGAATAAGTTGCTGATAAGAAAGACAGCAACATTTTCTTTTTAAGGCACTTCCTGGTAGATATGCTGAAGAGTGAGAGCAGGAGTGCTAATTTTTCACATCCTGTTGGTTTAGTGTTTTTTTTAAATGATTTTGCTGGATGCCAATGAAAACTTGGGCCTCATGTTCCTTTTGCTGGTGCAAGTCCTCACTACCTGATAGAAGTTCTCCTGACATGCCCCGTGTTTTCTCCCTCTCCGCTTGGGACCTGCAGTGACTCCAGTGCTGTGGCCTACGCCTTGATCCTGTTTCCTAAAGAACTATTTTTAGAAAATGGACAACAGGATTTCATTGCTGGTTTCAGGCTCCCCAGGCTGGCAGAAAATGGAATTGCTCCGAAGCACCCATTTGCTCTGTGTCTTCCCCCAAGCTCTCAGTGAAGTGATAAATCAACTGAAAAGCTACAAATAACACTTGTGAGCCATTTAAGGTTATGGGGCAGAAAATATAGACAAGCAGGACCACTGTCCTGGGCCCAAGCCTCCGGTAGACGGAGTGCGATTGAAATGGCAAAACAACCCAAGATCCTGGAGGTTGAGAGCCAGAGAGGTAATACAAAGGTAAGGCATACAGACAACCCTGGTTTGATCAGCGCCATATATTGTTTCCTGATCACTGTCAGGAGTGTATCCTTGAACACAGAGCTAGGGGTGATTCCCTGAGCATCATGCAGGTATGGCCCTAAAGCAAGCAAGCAAGCAAGCAAGCAAGCAAGCAAGCAAGCAAGCAAGCAAGCAAGCAGGCAGGCAAGCAAGAAAGCAAGAAAGCAAGAAAGCAAGAAAGAAAGCAAGCAAGAAAGCAAGAAAGCAAGAAAGCAAGCAAGAAAGCAAGCAAGAAAGCAAGCAAGAAAGCAAGAAAGCAAGAAAGCAAGAAAACAAGAAAGCAAGAAAGCAAGAAAGAAAGAAAGAAAGAAAGAAAGAAAGAAAGAAAGAAAGAAAGAAAGAAAGAAAGAAAGAAAGAAAGAAAGAAAGAAAGAAAGAAAGAAAGAAAGAAAGAAAGAAAGAGGGAGGAAGGAAGGGAGGGAGGGAGGGAAAGAAAACATAAGAGAGAAAAAAATAGGGAGGAATATATAGAGAGAAAGTAAGAAAAGCAGAGTCCTGGAGGTAGATTTTCTCATAAGAAGTTGATTCTAGGGTTGGATCAGCCAAAATACCAGATGAGTCAAAAATAAGAAAGCACTTAGAAAGAAAAGCCAATGGGGTGCCAGAGCTAACCCAAAGGAGCTCCCAATGGCCAAAACTGGAAGAGCCCAAGGCCACAACGTAAGTGTTGGATCCATAAATTACAGCTATTAGATTCTAATTCACAGAATAAATAGAGCCTCGCAAGAAGCCAAGAGGAACCCCCGCACCATGTGGGCAGTCATTTTCAACATTCGGACATGGATGGTCACGTGGTTCATCAGTGGTGAGTTTGCAGCCACGTGGTTTGCAGCCACGTGGTTCATCAGTAAATGCACTAGATGAGAGCTTACTACTGAGAGTATACTACTTGCGTGGTAGAAACTGGCAAGCTACCCGTGTCGTATTTGATATGCCAAAAACCAGTAACAGTTATAAACCTCATTTCCATGACCTGAAGGAATGGTTTGAAGCTCTTCGTGTTCCTGGAGTGAGCAGATGCCCTTGGGCTACACTAGCATGTGACAGCATGCATAGAGATGTTACTGGTGCCTGCTCAAGCAAATCGATGAGCAACAGGAAGACAAGGAATACAAGTGATTCATGAGTTCAAAGGGTGAAATAAATGAGCAAATGATTACAGAAGGACAGCTCTTCCTTATAGAAGAACTCTAGTTTTGTGACTGCACAGAAGCCAACATTGTTGCCTTCCACCGACCGACCCCGAGTTCCATCCCTGACGCTGTATATCACCTCTGAGCAACGTCAGGCATGATCCTGAGCACAGAGTCATAAGCAGTCCCTGGGCACCTCTAGGTGTGTGCAAACCACCACCTTCCCTCCAAATAAAATAATTCTATTCAACCAACGTGGAGGGACAGGGGAAACACGAAATTGCCAATCGGCAAATCTTCCTTCCTGTCATTGTCATCAAAAACAACTCTATCTGTGACTGAATAAACTCTGAGCCAAAGGTCTTAGAGAAAACAGGATACTTTCAGGGTTTCAACTTGCTTCTCCCAAGAGTTTCTTTTAGAAAAAGGAAGAAACCTTAAGTGGAGAATCTTGCAGACACCTCACACATAAACCACAAGGCACAGTGCCAGGAAGAAGCTGTATGGGCCTAGCTCAGCCTGATGCAGTACCTCTAGGGGTGCAGCATTATGCCCACCACTTCCCGCCTCAAATGCCCATCCCCTGCTAATTCACAAGGAATCAACATCCGTCAAACCCAAATTTTGAGACATTCCTCCAAGTATGGTACATACCTGTACCAACAAAAGCACCTAGGAATGGGCTAGGGAGCCAGTACAGAGTTAAAGCATTTGCCTTGAACATGGTTGACCAGGGTTGGATCCCCACATGATCTGGTCCCCAAATATTGCTAGGAGTGAACAGAGAGCAGGGAGCAGAGATTCAGAAGTACACCCTCAACACTGCAGGGTCTATATATGAAAATGCCAAGGGAAAGACTGAGGAACCAGTTCTTAATGTCTCTCCCTCAAAAAGTAAAAATTAGAAGATATATATACATATACATATAAATACATATAAAGAGTGGAATGTAGAGATACTCTTAAGCCCTGGCATGTGTGGGGACTCTCCCTAGACATCTTGAGAGCCGTGAGTAATGGTTCTCTGTTGCCCGGTCAGGGGAGAAAAAGAAAGAAAGAGACAATGCTTCTCCATATGCCTACTTTGGGCGGATGGTTGGATTGCACAATGGGAAAGTTCCCATCTTTTCTCAAATGTAGCCTCAATTGAAAATTTTCCTGAATTCCTTACTTCATTTTTCCTGTCACACGTGTAGAGCTCTTGTCCTGTGACACTAACTCCTGGTGAAAAGATGAAGACAAAAGGGCATCCTAGCCTAAGCACTTAATAACAAGGGCATAGGCAATTGCAAAAAAAAATCAAAGACCAAAAATATGCTGGTCTTTGAATGGCTCAAGAAGAAGGGGAAAACCATGAAGGCAATGGCCTTCATTGGCCACTTTTCATAAAGAAGGAAATCCTGCCCTGTGCCACATGGGTCCTGGGCAATACGAGATCCCGTGATTCCACTCAGTGTAAAGTCTGAAATCATCAAACTTGGAGTAGCAGAGAGAAGATGGGTGGTTGAAATGGTGGTTTGGACCATACCTGGCATTGCCTGGGGTCAACTCCTGGCCTTGTGCTTGGGCATTGCTCCTGGCAGTGCTTGTGAATCATTCAGTACCAGGGACTGAACTGGGATTTCCTGCTTGCTTGCAAAGGACACACTCAGTTCTTAGAGTCATTCCTCCAGCCCAAGCACATAGAGTTTCTGTCATGTGGTCTTAGTCCTGGTGACTAACTACGAGAGGCAAAGTGCACCCATGGTCTAGAGACAAACCTTTCGGGGTTTCAGTCTTAACATTTTGCTGAGGAGCTTGCACTCATTCTAAGTATTCTTGTACATGAAGACAATAATAATAAAGAGGGTGAGGGAATTCTAGGATGTGATGGATATGCCTATAGCCTTCATGGTACAGTGGGTATATGTTGCAGGACACCTAAAAGCCTAGGCCTCTGCATCTGCCCTGGATTGCCTCCCTGCAGATCACTTCATAGATAGGGGGTAGTCTGAATGTGGTAGTCTTATCTAACCATGTATTCTGTACTGGCTGGTATAAATATTCTCTCATGCTACCACAATCATCGTGGGACTAGCTAGATCTTACCAGCATATTTGCCTGGCCACGTTGGATCTCTAAGTAATTAGACCAGAGAGAAATGCTGTTTGCCTCCAAGCAAGCAAGCATGGCTCCCTGATAACTCAAAGGCAACTAAAATACAAAACTACCGTGAAGTGGACAAGACTCTTGTGAAGGCTTGGAGAAATATTTAACTGGCATTAGTATTAGTCTTTGGTACAGAGACATGCCATCTCAGAAACCCCCTTCTCTACCCTATAAAGGCTTTTCCAGGCAGATCTTGGCTTAAGATATTAGGTGAGGTGCTGGGAGAAATTACCTGAGGGCATTTGATCCTTCCTGCCAGGGGAAGTTACATTTAACTTATAGCTTCTCCCAGCTCTGCTAGGAGCCTTTGAATTAGCTCTGGGTCCTTGTAAACAACCAGATGGTCTCCTGAAGTTGCTACATTCTATAGAGCTATTTTCCTGTTTTCATCTCTAGATAGCCCAGCCCAGAATGGGCTGGGCTGGGGAGTTTGGGTGGATTTCTAGCTATAAAATAAGCTGTAAGAAGAAAGAAGCTCTCTCTTTTTTCCCCTTTTGCCATTTCAGCTTCCCTTGGTGTTTTGCTTCTCCGTCCTCTCCATTCTCTGTTGGGCCTCAACACGTGGTGGCAGCCATCTTGGCCTACACCTGGCTGGGGCCTAGCTGGGAACCCAGAGTCCGGAAGTTTTCCTTGCTCTTGGATTGTATATTGGATCCTGTGATAGTAAAGCCCTTTTAAAACTGCATCGGATTCCTGAGTCTTCATCCATTCCCCACTGGCCGGAGGTAGAAGGGAACTCGCTTCCCGACACTGTCGGGGACCCCGCGGTGCTCCACAACAGGTATATTTAGCCAAATTCAAATATGTATCCAAGTTGAATATATAAAATACATTCCTCCTTTTCCAAATTGGTCATACTATAAGCTGGTTGTTTAAAGCTTAGCTCAAAAAGTCACACCCTAGATATTCCACATGTACTGAGATATATTGTTTGGAGTTAAGGAAAGTCCAACTGCCCGTAAGGTACAAGGGGTCCATTGGATGGGAGCAGGAAGAGGAAGTTGAAAGCTGTGGTTAAACAGCTGTAAAGAGAGTATTCTGGGATGGAAAGAGAGCTGCAATTTTTTCCTACTAAGGACAGGTTACTCATTAAGAGTTGGAAGCATGAGAGAGGTGAGAAGCAGGAATGTGGTCGAGAATTGCTATGATTATTTGATTGAAGAGGGTTGAACCTGGGCCACTGGCCTAGGGTTGTGGGGGTAATTGATGCCACGAAGATAAGCATCTTTGTTTTGTATGCAAAACAATTGGTCAGATAACTGTAGTGGATTCAAGAGTAGTGTGAGACCTAAGGATTCTGAGAAGGAGGGAGTTGAGTCAGTGACCCAACAGATCTTGAGAGCTATGATGAAGCCCAGAGAATGTTCTAGAACCCCAGACTAAGAGGGATGTCCAGGAGAAAATATCTGGTTAGCCACAACAGAGCAAAAGAAGTCCGGAAGCTCTGAAAAGGAATGAGGTCTTTGGATTTTGGCCAAACGAATATCATCAGCGGTTTGAATAAAAGTAGTTCCTCCAAGGTGAAAACTAGAGAGGCAGGGTCACTCAGCTGAAAATTCATGAGGAGCAGAAACCACGCTCTAACATATCTTTGTATTTCCCAAAAATACCTAGCCCAGAATAGCATAGTCAATTTTGCACAGTGGAGCATTGTTTCACCCCCCAAGAGCTTCAGTCTAGACCAGATTTCAAGGAACCAGAAAAAAGATACTAACGTGAAGAGTCTCTTGCATCAAAGACATGATGAAGAATGAATGAGTGATACAACATGAAGAAGAGAGATTGAAGTTGAACAAACGTGAAGAGCAAAAGGTACTGCCATCAAATCTGACATAGCAACATGGTCAACCAATCTCAGCGTGTGCTCATTGTCTGACCTTTATAATTTTTTTTAATTTTTAGGATATTTTCATAGTCCCCAGAGTAGAAAATTTTGAAGAAATGGAGATAAAACAGTCTGTGTCAACACTGTGAGCCTCCCATTCATGGGGTTTTCCCTGACTCATGCTCACTTTCTCAGTGAGATCTACCCTGCATGCAACCTTGTTGCTGGCTCTCTTCCCTGAACCATAAGCCTTTCTCCCCAAAGTCACAAAATGTTCATAGTTTCCCAACTGTGTGAAAGTAGTGTCATGACCTTAGTGTTTCCTCGTAAACGGTGAAATGAAGGCCAGGTTTTATGGTGACAGATGCTGACGGTTCTGTGGCTCACAGGAGGGAGTGTGCGCTTGTCAGTGACATAGCTGTGGCCTCCGAGGATTCCTTAGATGGGTGTGTTTAACTTTCTCTTCTAAGCACCATTCACACCTTTAGTCACTGTTCAAAACACACACTTAGTGAGCATCTGTTATGTTCCGATGGCTTCAGGGAGTCGTGAAGGCCCTATTTGAGAGACACACATCCCAGGGAGCAGAGGCGAAGTGTCAACAGAGCATCAAGGCATGGAGGGAGATGGTGAAGGGCAGAAAAGGGTGAAGGCCGAGTGTGAGCAAGAGTGTGAGCAAGAGTGCAAATATGAGCGTAGGCGTGAGTGGGAAGGTGTGGGTATGGGTTTGTGATATGGTTGGGAGTGTGCAGAGGATGTGGCTGTGAGTGTGTGTAGGTTATGGTATCTCTGTGTGTGTAATTGTGTATGTGGTGTAGGAGGAAGAACTTGTGTGGGAGTGTGTGCATGGTTGTACGTGTAGGGAGAGAGAAAGTATATGGTGTCTTGTGTGTGTGTATGGTTGTGGGTGTAGGAGAGAGAAAATGTGTGTGTTTGTGTGTGAGTGTGTGTAGGTTGTGATTGTGTGTATGTGTGATTATATGTGGTGTAGGAGGGAGAACATGAGTGGGAGTGTGTGCGTGGATGTGGGTGTAGGAGAGACTGTGTGTGAGCATGTGGGATTGTGTATGTTGTATGTGTGAGCGTGTGGATGTCAGGTGGCCATGGAGCCCCCATCTTCCACCCAGTGGCCTGAGGAGAGATTGAGGAAGGGAAGTAGGAGGGCGCAGGGGCAAGCTGAAGTCTCCACAGGGGCAGCTTTCCCAGAACCTGGACACACTTTCTGTATTGATCCTGTCACTTCCTCCCAGTTAGACGGGCCGAGACAGTCCTGCTGGCTAGTCCCACCACTGTCACAGAGGGTATCCACATCTGCTCACTCCCTAGTACCGTCCTAGTGCCTGGCATATCCCTGAAGGGCTATTGGGAAACCCACAATGCAACCCTCCTTCCACCCGACAGGAGTGACCCAGGTGTCTCACCACCCTGCACTCCCCTTTTTGGGCGGGACTCATGGGTCCTCCCACAATCCCCGGGGCCACAGGACCCACTTCCTGCAGAGCTTCAGGAGAAGCATGGTTGAGGGCTGGCCGCATGCCTCCTCCCCTCTCCCCGTTCCTTTCCTAACTGTCCTGCTGTTCCCTAGATATCTGGGCTCTGACTTGTAGCACCAAGGCTCTGGACCGTCCAAGTCTGAAGTGGGTCAAAATGAAGAGAGCGCACATCATTCCCATGCAGTCGCGCCAGAGCCACCCCAGTGAAACCTGCTGGGAGGGAAGTGATGTGTTCAGTCAGAGTGAACCTAGTTCCTCCTGACCTTCCCCTGCCCCCAACCTGCCATGGCGGGGCCTGCCAAGAGAGAAGCTGCTCACCACAGTGCCCTGGCCCCCGAAGGCACTCAGGGGGAGTCCTGGCAGCCAGGGCCGAGGCCAGTCTCCTCTGGCAGCACGTTTACAGCTGGATGGTCTGTCTGCCCCCACAGCACCTCAGGGCCAGGAGTAGAAGCCATCACCCTCATCCGGCCTCACGCACTCTCCTCCCCCACAACCATGCACACACTCCCACACACACACTCTCCTATACCCACAACCATGCACACACACACACACACACACATCTCTCCTTCACCCACAACCATGCACACACTCCCACACACATACTCTCCTATACCCACAACCATGCACACACACACTCTCTATACCCACAACCATGCACACACTCCCACACACACACTCTCCTATACCCACAACCATGCACACACTCCCACACACACACTCTCCTATACCCACAACCATGCACACCCTCCCCACACACACTCTCCTATACCCACAACCATGCACACACACACACACACACTCTCCTTCACCCACAACCATGCACACACTCCCACACACATACTCTCCTATACCCACAACCATGCACACACACACTCTCCTATACCCACAACCATGCACACACTCCCACACACACACTCTCCTATACCCACAACCATGCACACACTCCCACACACACTCTCCTATACCCACAACCATGCACACACTCCCACACACACACTCTCCTATACCCACAACCATGCACACACACATACTCTCCTATACCCACAACCATACACACACATTATATCTCTCCTACACCCACAACCATGCACACACTCCCACACACACACTCCTATACCCACAACCATGCACACACACACTCTCCTATACCCACAACCATGCACACACTCCCACACACACTCTCCTATACCCACAACCATGCACACACTCCCACACACACACTCTCCTATACCCACAACCATGCACACACACACACACACTCTCCTATACCCACAACCATGCACACACACATACTCTCCTATACCCACAACCATACACACACATTATATCTCTCCTACACCCACAACCATGCACACACTCCCACACACACACTCCTATACCCACAACCATGCACACACACTCTCCTATACCCACAACCATGCACACACACACTCTCCTCCACCCACAACCATGCACACACTCCCCACACACTCTCCTATACCCACAACCATGCACACACACATCTCCTATACCCACAACCATGCATACACACACTCTCCTATACCCACAACCATACACACACATTCTATCTTTCCTACACCCACAACCATGCACATACTCCCACATACATTCTCCCTCTTACACCACATACACACTCACACACAAGCATTCCCAACCTATACACACTCACAGCTACATCCTATGCACACACACAACCACATCTCCCTCTCTCTCTCTCTCACACACACACACACAAATTGGCATCATCCTGAAATCCATCTTCCTTAAATGAGCAAACTGAAAGTCATTCCCAATTGCAATGAGTCTACTTCGATCCCCAGGATTGCCCCAGAGCCTCCTGGGGTGGTCTCACCCTCCCTGGGAAACACAGTCCACTGCATCCCTCTCTAATCAGTTCCTGCCCATGGTTCTTTAGCTCCTCCCCAGCTCCCTCCATAGTGCTCACGAGTTGGTTTGACCCTAGGCCCTGCCCATATGGAGTTTCCTGATGAACTTCAAGCCCCCTTCCTACACCCATACCATCTACTCTCTCTTACACCCACAACCATGCACACACTCCCACACATTCTCTCTCTGACAACACATACACACTGGGCCCCATTGCCTGCAGCCCAGACTCTGTGTTTTGAAGCTGATTCATCACTGGTGGACAGCACTGTAGAATTTCAGCAGACTGCCTCCTCTCCTCTATCTGTAAACACCAACACCGGAGAGATAGCAGAGATAATCACTTGATCACTTGATCACTTGATCACTTGAATCCCGTTACTCATCGATTTGCTCGAGCGGGCGCCAGTAACATTTCCATTGGACCCTATCACGTGCCAATGTAGCCCAATGGCATCTGGTTGATTCAGGAATATGAAGAGCCTCAAACCGTTCCTTCAGGGTCTTAACAAGGAAGTCTGACCATCTTGTAGGTGGGCGGCCACGTGATCTTTTGACATCCCGTGGGATCCAGTCGGTAACGGCTCTAGTCCAGCGGTTGTCTCCAAATCGCATTACATGTCCAGCCCATCTGATTTTCGATGCCTTGGCAAACGAGACAGCGTCCCTGATTCTGGAATAGCGACGGAGGTCAGAACTCCGATTCCTTCTCTCACTTGAGTGAGACGTGATATTCCAAGCATAGCTCTTTCGATGCCTCTCTGGGAGACACGAATAGCATTCTCATCCTGCTTTCGTAGGGCCCAGGTCTCTGAGGCGTATGTTAATGCAGGGAGAACGGTGGAGTCAAAGAGATGTGCCCGGAGCCGGAGGTTCTTTGTCCTTTTAGCTATTTCTTCGATGCCTTTGAAGGCATTCCATGCCGCTCTCTTCCTCCTCGCGCAGCTCAGGTTTTAGGTCATTCATCATGTTGACTTCTCGACCTAGGTACACATAACTGCTGCATTCAGAGATGTTTGTTCCATTGAGAGAGAATGGGGCCTCTGGAACTAGTTCATTTCTCATGAACATAGTTTTCTTCAGATTCAGCTGTAGACCTACCTTTCCACATTCTCGGTCAAAGTCAGCCAGCATTTGTGCCGCTTGGCTAATGTTTGGTGTTATTAGAACGATGTCATCAGCGAAGCGGAGGTGGTGTAGTTGCCGACCATCTATCTTCACTCCCATTCCTTCCCATTCTAATTGTCTCATGATGTTCTCGAGGGTGGCACTGAAGAGTTTTGGTGAGATGGTATCACCCTGTCGAACCCCTCTTTTGACATCAATGATCACTTCTTTGTAGAATGGTGAGATCCTGGTGGTGAATCCATAATACAGCTCACGAAGGATCTTGATGTATTGGGTTTGAACACCCTGTTTGACTAGGGCTTCGATGACTGCTTCAGTTTCCACAGAATCAAAGGCTTTCTGTAAATCAATGAACGTGAGACAGAGCGGCATCTTGTACTCCCTACAAACCTCAATGAGCTTGGTTACTGTGTGGATATGGTCGATTGTGCTGAATCCTTTCCGGAAACCTGCTTGCTCGCATGGTTGACCTTCATCTAGTGTTCTGCTAATCCTGTTCAGGATGACTCGTGTAAACAGCTTGTAGATGACAGACAACAGGCAGATGGGGCGATAGTTGCCGATGTCATGAATGTCTCCCTTCTTGAACAGTAGAACTGTCCTGCTGGTTTTCCATTGGGAGGGCACCTTGCATTCGGACAGGTAGCGTGTGAAGAGCCGAGCTAGTGTATTGATGAGCACCGATGGCAGATTCTTTAGATGTTCGGGTCTGACTTTGTCTGGGCCTGGTGCTGTTCCCTTCTTTACCGATGAGATGGCATGTCTTATTTCAGAAGGGAGAACGTTGGGAATGACGTATCCATCCTGTGGAATTTGGTATGTGGGCAGGTGGATGTGGCTATCAAAAAAGATTTGAGTAGAAGTCCTGGATAATCTTCTCCATTGCCTTTCTGGAAGATGTGATAGATCCATCAGGGCGTCGGAGGGCAGTCATCTTGGTCTTATAGTTGGCGAAGGACAGGCGGGCAGTGCGAATACTTTTCCCGGCTTCTGCTGAATCTTCCAGTATTTCTGCTCTTCTGTCTTTGAGGTCTGCTTTTATCGCTTCTCTGCACTGTTTAGCAAGCTTGGACATTAGCATTTGGTCTCCTGAGGCTCGCGCCTTGCCACGTTGGCGAATGAGCTCAAGAGTTTCTGAAGACAAGCGTCCTTTTGTGTTTTTCTCTCTCTCGGCATTCTTCGCACAATCATGGAGGTGCTGAACCAGTCGGTTGTATTCTTCATCGATGTCATCAATGATGGTATCTTCCCATGTTGCCGCAATGGTGCTAAAGAGTTCCCAGTTGGTGGTCGTTCTGGGAGCTCTCTTCTTAAACTTTGCAGCCTTTTCTCCCGTTGCGGGAAGTAGAATTTTGCACGAAGGAGACGGTGGTCCGATCCTGTCTGGAATTTGGGGACGACAGCAACATCGGTCAGACAAAACCGTCGATTGAAGATGATGTGGTCGATTTCATTGTGGAACTGTCCACCAGGAGATTCCCATGTCCAACGTTTCGCTTCAGCCTTCTGAAACTGTGAGTTCCCATGAATAGTCTTGGTGGACATGATGAACTCAGATAGTCTCTCACCCTGTTCGTTCCATTCTAGGCCATGGGTCCCGATGTGGAGTTCTTCAGCCGATCTTCTCGGTCCTATCTTGGCATTAAAATCACCGACTATGATCTTGTAGAAGGTGTGATCTTTTTTATAGAACTCCTCCAATTCCATGTAGAATTTCTCAATTTCATCTTCCTTGTATGTGGATGTTGGTGCATAGACAATGAAGATAGAAATTGCTGGCAGTGGGCCACATCTCCTCAAGTGTAATCGTCCTATTCGGTTTGTTAGGCATTCAAATGAATCAATGTTGACAGCCATGTTCGTGTTGACAAGGACACCAATGCCACCGACGCCTCTTTTCATCACATGTTCCAAGGAACAATTCTTCTCCGGTGTCAAATACAGCATGATGCGACTGACGCCTCCTCGTCTCAGTCAGACCAATGATGTCGTACTTGATCTTTCTTGCTTGCAGCATCAGATCCTCAATATATGCTTCCGTTGCCAGTGTACGTGCATTGAAAGTACAGACAGTCATTTTAGTCCTTCTTCGTTTTGGCAGCCTAGGACAGCCGTGAAATTTTATCAGGCACTGCTTGTTTGCCTTTCTTACTGCTGCCGTAGCAGAGATAATACAGAGCATAAAGCATTTGCCTTGTGCATGACTGACCCCAGTTTCATTTCTGGACACGTGGTTCCCCAAGCACTGCCAGGAGTGAAATCTGAGCACAGAGTCAGGAGTAAGCACTGAGCACAGTGGTTTACTGTCCACTCACAAAGCTTTAGGGCCAACCCACCATGAAGAAGCCCCTCCTGCCCGCTTCCCCATTCCTTTCCCTCCAGCAACCACCAGAGTTTCAATGAGTGTCTTGTAGCAAATCAGTGCTTTGGCCTTGTTCAGTGTAGAAGGTTCTTATCTTCTTCCATGGCATGAACAGCACTTTGAGTCCAGGTCCCATGCGTAGACCTCATGCCCCCCCACACCTCCACCCCCATGCTGTCATGCCAGTGCTTCTCAGCACAGTGCCATTCTTTCTGCCATGCCCTCCCTCCCTGCACCCTGTCCAAGTCAATCAATGAGGTGCATTGGGCTCTAACCCCTCAAGCTGTGAGTTTAAAGAGTCTGTGCGCCCTCAGGTAGCTGAGTCAGCAAGGGTCTGTGGCCCAGAGAATCCTGCGCTCCAGAGAAGAAGACACTGCCATAGGGAGAGACCGGATGGGGAGAGCCAGGTCACCACTGAGTGGGGGAAGAAAGTGTTGGAAGGGTGCCTGGGGTTTCCGGAGCCCTCTAATCACCTCAGGGGGAACTTGGTCCCCAGTTTGGAGTCCCTGGAAAATGAAGAGGTTGTATCATCACAGGTGAGGAGATTACACAGTCACAGGCAAAATAGCCCTCTATTTTTAGGTAAGTAGAAAGAGAGCAGAAATCTCAGATAGTCAGGAAGAGTCACCTTTCTGGAAGGACAAGGAATGAGAGAGCCCACAGAGTTCACCACTGCACAAAGAAAACGGGAGGGTTGTTTGGTTTTGGGGCACAGCTGTCTGTGCTCGGACTTACCCCTGAGGGATCACTCCTGGTGGGGCTCAGGGGCCATATGCAGAGCTGGGAACTGAACCCAGGTCATCCTCCTGCAAAGCAAGCGCCCTCTGTGCTATCCTTGCAGCCCCAAGACGAGGGATGTATCCACATAATTCACCACATAATTCAAGGACGGTCTCCATGGCCACCCAAGATTCAAGGGATCACCTCTTCTGAAAGCTACTTCCTTGATGAGCAGAGCCAACAGCACTCCCCAAACAATGCTGGCAGAGAGAACTCAAATGTGGCAATTAGGGGCAGCCCCTCCTGGGATGGAGTTTTGCAAATGCAGCCTGACATCGTCTTTAGAAGCAAAAGAAATACTGAAGCAGTGTGTGGTTTCAAGGTAAAATGGAAAGAACACAGATTTCTGGTTTACAAAGACTGAGGCAGAGAGGAAGAGGAAGGGTTTGGAGACTTTGGTTACAGATTGTTCTGAAAGGAGCTGAGATACGGTAACAATGCATCCTAAGAAAAATTCATTTATAAAATAAAATTTGGATCTAAAATGAGGCCTCTGAAGAGAGCTGGAAGAGAGTGTTGTGGCTGAGGTTCTAGCTCAACCCCTGAACTACAGGCACCCCTGAAGCAACAGAAGCAACAGAAGCTCCCTGATACTATGCAGACAGACTATTGCTGGTGGTCCCCAGTCACTCCTAAGGGGTAGCCTCAAAAAGTTTGCATCAAAAATCATTTCAAAAACCAAAAAAAGTCTGTCCAAAACCCCAAGATGAGGAGAGCCCAGATCAACCTATGGAATCCACTTAGGAACTGTGAGTACCTGGGAAGGAACGAGAGTGGCGAGCTGTGTGTTCCAAATAAGAGCAAAATGCTCTTGTCAAAGAAGCTCAAGGAACCAGTCTGCATCGCGGCCAGGCCCCCTGGTTGCTTCCAGAGACCTGGATTCAGCAAGCAGAAAGGACCAACAAGTTCCCAGGTTTCTAGAAGCATGTTAATTTCTGACTTTGCATCTCTTCCCGCAAAGAGCTGAAAGAAAAATGGTGCTGCTTAGAAGAGAAAGGGAATTTCTGAAGGGAGTTTTTCGAGCAGGCATTGCAGTTTAGAAGGACAGCACCAGCCAGGCTGGAAACCTGCTGTCAGCAAGGGGCCCCCTGGATGTGCCCCAGGGGGTTGGAAGTCACTCCTCAGCAAAGGTGTCAGGGTAACATGTGCGCTGTACCCACCATCCGCTCCGGGGCGAAGAAGGGGGCCCAGGTACTGGGCCCCTGGGAGGAGCACTGGCCTTCCCAGTTGGGTCCTTCCCAGTAGCATCTTCCCCTAAATGCCCTCTTGGCATTGAGTCATGGCATCAGCTGAGGCAGGTGGAGCAGCACACACATTTTACATGTGACCAAACTGTCCCTGCCACGGGAATGCCACCAGCCCCTGCAGACACATCCCCTTTCCTTCCCACCCTGTTTTCACCTAGCCAGAACCTGGAGGCTCCAGGAGGGAGGGGGCATTCAAGTTGAGGCACCCTGATCCCCCTCTGCAGCCAAAGATGGGATGGGCAAGCACCTGCTGTAACTTCCAGCTACAGCTGTCAGTGGTAGTGGGGTGGGATGAAGGCAGAGCATGAGACGGGGATGAGGGAGTAACCCCAGTGGAGCGTCAGAGACCGGAGGGCTCTGGGCTTTAGGAGACACATGGGACTCGCATTGGCCAGCAGACTGGGCCAATATAGTACTGTATACATCCCTGCCAGAAGGGGTGCCAAAACCCTCTCTGGAGGTCCTGAAACAAGTCAGTGTTGGTGAGTCCCACCTGTGAGCTGGGAAAGGCAAGCCCTTGTCCCTAGCAGAAAGGACAGAACAGGCCCCACAAGGGAGCACTGAGATGGATCTGGCGAGCAAGTGGCAGTGCCAAGTCAGAGGGCACATCCCCAGTGTCCCCCCTCCCCAAGTATCTGGGTCTGCATGGATACACAGTTGTGCTGTGTTTGGGGACATCCCACCTCTCAACACCAAGACAGAAACAAAACAGCCAGCAGGTCAGGCCTTGGCTCCAGGTCAGAGGTGGCTCCATGGCAACCCTGCAAAGCTGTCATTTTCCTGGAGCTGCTGGTTCTGCAGGGAGGTTGTGGGCCAAGCAGCTAAGCCCCTGTCCTGGGGTGGCCTATCACATTTGGGAGCCTGAAAATTCCAGCTCCATGGACCAAGGGTTGTCTCAGAGCATTCTGAGAAAAAGATGCTTCAATTTTGCTTCCCACTTTTTTTGATACTTTGTTCCTGCCCTTGTTGCAAGGACCAGGTTGGCATGTACTTCGTGGCAGTGGTGCCCACCAGCCTCACTGCTGTGCTGACACACCCCTGATGTGCCCTGGAAATGAGAGCATGTTGCAGTGCCAGGGGCCCAGACCCCGGAGCAGTTGGGGCCACACTCAGCTCATGAGGGCAGAACCCGACATCCAATTCACAGACTCACTATGACCAGTCGCCACTGAGCCTGTCCTGGGACTCCTGCTCAGATTTGGGCTAGGGGTGGGGAGTGGTGCTGTTGAAGAGACCATTCCTGGCTCTGTGCTCAAGGGTGACCCTCGGGAGGGCTTGGGGGACCCTGTGAGGTGCCAGGGACTCAGACCCAGGGTTGACTCTATGCCAGGTCTTAGCCCCATGCCATCTCTCCAGACCGTCCTGTTCGAATGTTTTTTGAACATGAGTGGAAAGAACTTGAACGAGGATTTGGGGGTGTTGCTTAACATCAAAGTCAAAATAAACGTAGTGACTCTAGGGCTAAAATGGGTTATTGCGTGTAAAGCCTAAAACATAGTGTGTCAGAGGCGGTTCTGACATAGAAAGGCTGACGCCGCCTGTTTCCACTCTGTAGTGCTCCCTGAGTTGCCGGGCAGAGCCAACGTCTCTCCCTGCCAGCTCCCTCTCCCTCGTGCCAGCCCTGATCCTGCCCAGCCACCTCCAATTTCTACACCAGCCTTTGGAGTTCCTGCCCATATTTGTATGCCTCGAATGCTCCATCCCCCACCTGCTTGCTGAACCCCTCCTTCCAGCTTTATTCAAATCAAATCCAAGTTCTGCTTGAAGATAGCGCTTCTCCCACGCAGCTCACAGAGTCCCTGTTTACAAAGCCCCCAGCCTTACGGTGTAGAGTTGGGTCTCTCGGGAGAGGCCAGGGTCTTATGTGCCTTCTGCAACACACCCTCCTAAGTAACAAGCAAACTGTGAATCGCACAGTGAAGGGAGCTGAGGAGACTGGCCAGGTGCTGAGTCCCAGTGGCTAGTGCTCAGAGGCCAGTCCAAAAATGCCTTGAGGGAAAGGCGTATTCTGAGACTGTGGGGAGGACTGCAGGGAGTCGGTGTGAGTGTCCAGGTTCAGAAGCAGTTGGAATGACTCATTTTGTGACTGAGGGCAGGTGCTCTCCATATTCACAAATGGCTCTGATGCTTCTCTTTTGCAAGGCAATGTCTTTTGCTCTGCTTTCCCTCATCCCCTGACTCCCTGTCTTCCATAAGTCCCTCACTCCCCTCTGCCTTCCACAAAATCAGTAACCAGAGCAGGTTTTCCTAAAGAGCCAGCTGGACATGTGGACACCCCAAGAAAGCAGCGGGAGGTTCCCCCCAAAGAGGTATAGCACCTGTCAAGAGCTGGGTCTGAGCTGGGTCCCAGAGGCCTTTCATGGGACTTGTTTCTGAGGGTACTGGGCCAAGGAGTTAGGGTTACCTTTCTGAGAAAGTGGAAGGTGTCAAGGCTCTCCAGTCAGTCCCCAGGAGCTGGGTAAGGTGGTATGCATGGCACCTGGCAATCTGGGAAAGCCATGGGTTGCTGGGGTAGGAGAGATGCTGCGGACGGCAGAGTGAGAGACCAAAGAGAATACAAGAATATCAGGCCCAGAACTAGGCAGAACCTCGGATTCAGACTTGAGCTCAGTTCATGAGTCAGGCAACCAAGGGGGTGCCAGTTGCCGGCCCTCCCAGTATTTATGTGGGGCATCCAAATGCCTCATCTCTGCAAAGCTGGGGGTGTACAAGCATTCACATCCAGGCTTCACAGGGAACATTCATAGAGAAGCAGGGCACAAGAAGCACTAAGCTTTGAGCCATGTGGGGGCAAGAGTCCTGCGGTGGCATCTAGTGAGTGGAGCGGTCCCCGGAGTGACCCAGCTCAGTGGGAGATACCGGGAAGGGGTGCCAGCCACCCACTGGGCTTCAGATGTGCTTCCTCATGTGCTTTTGATGGCAAATTGAAAGTTGGGGCACAACACCCCTGGACCAGGACAGCATAATGGTCTGGGGACCAAAGTTCTCCAGATGAAGGTTCAGCCCTGACAGCAAATCAGCCATGAGTGCAGCTGAGTCACAGGCTGAAGATGAAGGGGGTCTGGAGTGGGTAAAGGAGGCAACACCAATGAAGGGCAAGACCAGCTGCAATGGTGGGGTTACCCTGCGTCGTGCCCACCTTCCTCGTCACTGTTCCCTCTAATCTAGTCTCGTCAGGGAAGACAGAAGAAGCCCGTTAAATTTACATTTAGGAAAACATTTATTTAGCATAGGTACATCTCTTATATTTTAAAAACATATCCTATAAAGAGTTTTTTTTTGTTTGCTTTGGAGTCATACCCACTGGAGTCCAGGGTTTACTCCTGGCTCTGCTCTCAGGGATCACTCTTGGTGGTGTTCAGGGGAAGCTGTGATGCTGGGGATTGAATCCACTGTACTGTCTCTCCAGCCTCCCACTGTTCACGAGACTGCTGCAGAAGAGACTCTGATGGTCTCTGGAGGAGCCGCTCCCAGGACCACAACAGAGAGAAAATTTGAGCTTCGATTTGGATGATTCTCTCAGGCTTTGTTCAACTCTCAGTAGAGAGTGAGAAAGTTGCTGCCACAACTCTTGGGCTATGCCAGAGATGGTTGCCAGCAGACAGCCCTCTTTAGGAGGTGCACAGAACTACGTATCCAAGTCTTTCTTGGTCTAGTTCTTAATCCCAAAGCAAGGCCCAATACTGTGGAGTTCCTCTCTCTCCCCTACATGATAAGAATGTTCTAGAAGGAGGCCGCATTGTCAGTCTGTATTCTGAATGCTGTGATACCCAGCCATGAATCATTTATGTAAGCAGGAAGCCGATCTTCACAGTTGAAAGCCCCTGAGATTTAGGGGACTTGTTGCCAGAGAACATAATCTAAATTTTGCTGAACACATCAAGAACGCCCTGGGCTCTCAGAAGTGATACTTCCTATGTGACTGGTGACATGTTGGTTCACAGGGTTCAGCTGAAAGGCCAATTGATAAACTTCAGAATAACCCAACAATATTGGTAATACTGCAGGTGGGAGGAGGGAGACGAAGCTCTCTGCTTTTACCTCTTGCTTCAGTTTTCAGAAAATTGCCCAAAGTGATTGCAGGCCATTTGCATTTCTGTTGGCTCCAGTGACTGGGAGTTGGCAGGATTCGGTGCTCCCTTGTTAAAAGCCACGTCACTACTTCTGTCTAGAGCGTAACAAGTCAGAGAGAAAGAAAATGTTGCCCAGGACTTCTTAGAATGTTGGCAAGAGGAGTAAGAGAGCACTGTTTATAAACAAGACTGCAGCTTCTTTATTACATAAGGGATTAAAATGACAAATCCAATGTCCTACAGGCCTGAAGTGGGCTAAGCTTTGCACCTGGGGAAAATTCATGCCCCCTACTGGGGCCTAAAAGGCCACAAATTTCCGTCTCTGTCCTGAAAGTGCTTCATGCAGTAGCTCTGAAGAGATTCAATTTGATTTAAACTAAATTTGCAAAGTAAATGAAGAACATGTATAAAGCCCTGCATGAAAATTTTGCAGGGGTTTGGTGCCCTATTGGTATTACCAAAGTCTTTATCTTGGGTCGCGAAATCTCAAGTCCATTTTTAACCAGGGGTGTGGTGAACACAGTTGACATGTAAATTCCACTTCCAAGTGTTCCGTCCCAACTCCTCTCCTACGTAAGGAGTTTCAGTTCAATTTTCCCAGAGAATTACCCATGGGCCATGAAGCAGCCCTTTTTCCACCAATTTCCTCAAAGGCAACAAAACATGGTGGAAAAGAATGAAGCAAAGACCAGTGGTTAGAGCAAACATTTTCTATTCTTAATTTAACGTGACTGAGAAGGCCACTGTATAGCAGCGTGTAAAGTTATTACTGAAAGAGGAAGATCATTGTTTAGGGTTGGAAGAAGATTCAATGGTTGTTCGCTGTCGGTCTATACTTTGCCAATAAGGAGGTCAGAGAACTGTTTGCCCATGTTGATTCCACCAACCAGGGCCCAGCCGGGTACTGACACACCTCTAGATGGACAGACAGTGCTCAAATTTGGTCTAGTACGATCAGCCAGCCACAAACCTGGAGTCTTGGAGGAAAAAGCATATGGTCTAAGTATGTCTTTGGGCAAGTTCCTTGGGCCTCAGTAAGCGTCTTTGAGTCCCTCTTTCCTCATTTGGGTGAATATTGCCAGTCCTGCCCCTCAGGGCTATTTGTTTGGGACCAACAAGGCAGTGGGCTTTGCTAGGTTTTGCAAAGACCATTGGGCAGGTTGAACATTCTTTAATTATTGTGTTTACCTCCTTGTACATGGAAAAGTAAAACTTGGGTTAAAAAATTGTTCATCCCAGACCCCCATGAATTTGCGTCAGATCTATCTTAGCCTCACAAGTGAGCAGTTAATAACCAATAGGAGCATGCAATAGTTTTATAATACAATATGCTGACATTATAATGCTCTGTGGTATGTGCATTGTGTTATAACTGTTCTCGACTAGTACCATGAAATAGCACATCACTGCTTATGAGTATTATAATAATTACAATGTTGTGCTAGATGCTATGGTAAATAGAAAAAATAGCTTTGCTGTACATACAGAAAGCACTAGAAGAGATAGTTATTTAATAGAAATTACATCATAACAATAAAAAGTTATTAGTATTTTCTAAATTTTTTTACTGCGATTCTTATTCTTGGGCTATACTCAGTCATTCTCAGGACTACCCCCTAGTAGTACTTGGGGAGCCTTGGGGTAGCTCAGTCTCCTGCATACAACACACAAACTCAACCAATGGGGCTATATCTCTGGCCATGAACCTTTTTTTTCAAGGTAGGAACTTTGCTACTGAACTCCTAATAATTCTTTTTTTCCCCTCACCTTTTGAAAAGAATTTTTAAATGATTTCCCTTTCAACTTTTCGGAGGATATACTTGCAATACTTTTTTTTAAACACATTTCAAAGAACCAGTGAAAAATCAGTTTGTCCAAAATGGGTTTCAATGGTTTATTTTGTGCCTCTGGTATTGAATTTTCTAAAATATTTTTTCTGACATGTGAATGTAAAATTTTAAAGGACTTATAAAAAAATTGAACTTTAGTTCATTTGACTTTTCTTAGTGTTTCTGCAATACATGTGAATAAAAAGCTGAAGTCGTCCTAGAAGACTGGGTGCCTTTAAAGAGCATGCCAGCGCTGGATAATTCACTTAAAAAAGAACCACCTCACCACAGCCTCTGCTCGAATTCACTGAGCTAATTTGTTATTTTTTACACTTTTTAGCAAATTACGGCACTTTAAGATACATGTCTGCTCTGACTAAGGATGCTGATTTTTCTCACGTGTGTGTGTGTGGAGGGGGTAGTGAGTGGTCAGTTTAAAAGCTGGTGTCATTTCTGTTTCAACTATGATTATTGTGAATTTCTTTGGAGAGTATTTTGCTGTCTGTCACCATCTGCTCATGCTCCCATCCCTAGCTCCTACCTTGCCAGGTACTGTGGAGACAGCAAACATTTAAATGGTTAAACTTTTTTTTTTCTGTTCATCTCATTCTTAAAAAAAAAATCTCTTCTGAAAAATCAATAAACCAGAAGATGGCGTTGAAGATTAGCAATCTCTTGTTTTAAAAGAAGGAAGATGTTGAAGACTCAACCAAATTTCTTACGATGATGGTTGTTTTGAACTTCTGAAAGGAGGAAAGGAAATTGGTAGAACTGAACCCAGGTACCACAGTGTGAAAAGCTCTAACTGTCCACTTCGGAGAGAACGGAGAGAATGTCTCTAGTCAAGTTTGTGAACACTTACGGGAAAAGTAACGCACTCACTAATGGAAACACTGTGTGTGCCTTGGTCTTTGCTATTCTCACCACTCACCAAAGTGAGCAAAGTCCCCAGCACAGTTCCCGATAACTGGTGGACACACACACGCACACACACACACACACACACACACACACACACACACCGATTGAAGTGAATGACTGTGAAAAGAGAAGAAAGAAAGAAAAACAGGTAGCAAGCAGAATTTTCTTTGAAGCAAACCGGATTGTTTGTCAGAGACACTCATCATGGAAAGCTTGCTTGTGGTGGTGGGGGGCAATTAAAAACACAGCGTCATGTTAATTTCTGAGAAAGTCTATCAGTTGTAGGAAAAGCAAGACCCACAGCCCTCTGGTCCCCTGCCTGCTTTTTGCTTCAGCCCACACTTAGTTCTCCCTTGAGGTAGGACACCTTGAGAACTAAGTGAGATCATGAGCTGGGGTGGTGTTCGTTGGTCTCAAATCATAGAGAAACCCTTTCGTGGTCTGACGGTTTACAAGGATTGCTAAGTGCATACACACAGTGGGAGCATCCGGGATAAAACTTTCACCTGGTGAAAGTATGGTGAGTAGGCAATCTTGCTATAAAGGCTGACTTGGGAAATTAAACTAAAAATTGAGCTTCCATTTGACCCAGCAGTGCTACACCTGGGAATATACCCTGGGAAGCCAAAAACACACAGCAGAAACACCATCTACACTTCTATGTTCATAGCAGCACTATTCACAACAGCCAGAATCTGGAAACAATCAAAGTGCCCAAGAACAGAGGACTGGATAAAGAAACTGTGGTACATTAACACAATGGAATACTATGCTGCTGTTAGGAAAAACGAAGTTATAAAATTTGCCTATAAATGGATAGACATGGAGAGGATCATGCTGAGTGAAATTAGCCAGAGGGAAAAGGACAGATATAGAATGACTGGATTTATTTGTGGGATATAAAAATATAGAATGATATCAATATCCAAGACCAGACAAACATGAATCAGGAGATCTTGTCAGTGGGAGGAATCTACTGCAAATGTGTGGGAATCAAAGGTTAAATAAGACAGAGAAAGGAACAGTGTAATAAAAATTATTGAAAATGACAATACCAGTCTAGAACTGAGCATTGAATGTAGGCAAAAGGATATGCATAATAACCTCTAAATGTATGTATTGCAAGCCACAATGTGCAGAGAAAAAGGGAGAGAGAGAGAGAGAGAGAGAGAGAGAGAGAGAGAGAGAGAGAGAGAAGAGGTATACTCCTGCCATAGATGCAAGCTGGAGGAGGGTGGGAATCAGGATACGTTGGTGGTGGGAAGTGGGCACTGGTGGAGAGATGGGTGCTGGAACACTGTATGACTGACCCAAACATGAACATCTTCGTAATTGTATATCTCACGGTGGTATAATAAAAACTTTTTTAAAAAACAGAGGCGGAAGGAGAATTTCGATTCTGGACACCCCGAGGTGCCAGGTTGAGGTGAGAAAGACGTCCTTTTTAAGGTGAACTGAAGTGGGCACTTAGGTACTTGGGCATCCCTCCCCACCGCACTCTTTCCTGTTGAAACTTTGGGGGCTATGCATTGTCTGTCAATGGGAATCACCACAAGGTTCACTAGTTTAATAGATGCAACATTATGAGAGCATTTCCAATCCATGGACAGCATGTGAAGGGCATTTGGATTCGTTCAGGGAGCTGGGTCGGTTCCTCTCCTTTTCGAGTGTAAGCTCTTCTGTAAACCTGACACCCCACGGGCGTGTATGTGTGTGTCCGTGTGTCCGTGTGTGCGTGTGCGTTGCGGGGTGGTGGTTAGCGTTCTTGGTGACAGCAGAATGTGTTTTCTCCCTGCACTCCAGAGCTCTTACATTTGCGCTAGTCCTAAATGTTAAGTTTCTATGCAAGCAAGTAAGTCCTCTCCGCATCGGATTCCCGCTTCTGCCCCTCCCCCAATCTCACCCCACATCCCGCAATAAACTGTCGTTGAGTTCTTTGTTATCCACCGGTCTCTCCATTTTCGCGCCCCGCCCGTGGCAGGAAACCGCCTTGAAGGATCCCCCCACAGGACCAAGCGCAGCACGCAGAAGAGCTAGCGGCTGGCGGAGCACGCCTGGCAGGAGGAGGAGCTAGGGAAACAAGACATGGAGGAGGTGTTAGCAAGTAAACCGCGTCAGTGGAGCGTGGCGGCCACGCCCAGGCCACGCCCATTCCACCGCCAGCCACGCCCCGGCCGCGCCCCAGCGCGGCTTTTTGAGCTTTATAAGTTCCTCTTTCCCAGCTTCGGCTTCTTAGTTTCTACCACTTGAACTTGGGACCCACCGCAGCCCCATCTCCAAGTCGGGGGTTAGGTAAGGCTGGGGGAGTACAGCGGCACTGGAGGGAAGGCTGGCGGGATCGAGAGCCCCGAGGCGCGAGGCCGCAGGTCCCAAGCGCCACCACCTCCAGCTCAGCAGCAGCGTACGGGACCCCCCACCCCGGCTTTGGAAGCGAGTAAGACCATGCCTTTGGAGGGTACCTCGACTCCCTCTCCATCCGCTGGGCTCGGCGCCTGCTCCGTGCGCTCCGTGCCCGAGCGTTCCCGCCCTTATCCCCCGTGCATCGTCCGGTCCCGGCCTGACGGAGGTCACGCGCTGGACCGAAGGGGACCAGGCGGCTGTTAGCAGCCTCTGGAGTGGCCGCGGCTGCGTCTCCAAAGGGACACGCACAGAACGGCAGGCTTTGCTGCGGGGAGGCAGGACTGGGGGCAGAGGAGGTGGTGAGCACCCTCTTAGCAAGAACTTGAGCCTCCCCTGGGCGCGTAGCTCCGCGGGCGCTGGCGGGCGGTGGAGAGTTGCTGCAGGTTTGAGCCACTCGCCGCCTCGCGCTTCTAGCCCTGTAGGCGGCTGGTGACTCCAGGGACCCCTCCTGACCCCGTACACCTGAAGGGGCGCGGTGGAGTGGGAAGGGGGGCTTAGGAGCAACTAGTGAGGGTGCGGGAGCTGCAGAGTTGGGAGAAGATGCTGGGGCGCTGTTGGCCTGGAAGCCCGCGTGCTAGATCCTTGGGGGCGCGGCCCGGGAGACGGAAGAGGGCGCGAGCCAGCCAGAACACTGGCCGGGCAAGGGGGCCGCAGTTGGCCCCCGGCTGCGGGACGGGCACCGAGGCGCGGGGCCTTGAAAAGAGCGTGCGAGCGTCGGCCGCTGCCGTGTGCGTAAAGGAGCAGGCTCGGACCGGGGAGACCTGGCACGCGGGGGGGTGCAGCCGAGAGTCCCGCGGGGCCCCGGGAGGATGGAGTAGGAGGAGGCAGCACACCGGGAGCAGCGGGGCTGTGCGCGCCCCGGGACGAGTCCCGGGCCAGGGGAGACGGTCCTGGTCCTTCCTTCTCTTGGGGCCTTTGGCGACTCCGAAGCGCGCGCCTGACTGCTTTGACGGGACCTCGTGGGCACGGCCCGGGGGTGATGGACGTGGCGGCGGGGCTCGTGGACTGAGGGTTAGTCTCGCTTGTCCCCCGCAGTGCGAGGCGAGCTCAGGCGGCGGATCCCAGGCGAGCTGGGCATGAACTTGAGGGTGCCGGCGGCGGCTGCCGGGGCGGTGACTTCGGCATGAGCTCGGTGAGCTGCGGCAACGGCAAACTCCGTCAGTGGCTGATCGACCAGATCGACAGCGGCAAGTACACGGGGCTGGTGTGGGAGAACGATGAGAAGAGCATCTTCCGCATACCCTGGAAGCACGCGGGCAAGCAGGACTACAACCGCGAGGAGGACGCGGCCCTCTTCAAGGTCACGAGCTCGGGGCCCCAGGGCCGGGAGTCTGGCGGGGTGTGGGAGGGGTGCCCCAGCAGTCACAGGCAAGTGGTGGAGAGTCCCCAACTTCTCCACCAGGTCGGGGCAGTGGAGCGCGCGCTGGAGCCCGTCAAACCTTTTCACCCCAGGGGCCACGAGGGGAAAGCTCCAGTGGTTGGACACCCTGGGGGCTGGGAACTGGGTGTCCTGCGCTGCTTTTTATTGTGGGTTCCTCTATTTCCATTTCAACTGCTTTCTGTGCCTCTGAATCTCTCTGCCTGCCTCTCTAGATCACAGAGAAACTCTTTCAATGCTCTCTCCCTCCCTTTCTCTCTCCTTCGTCTCCTCTCTCTCTCTCTCTCTCTCTCTCTCTCTCTCTCTCTCTCTCCCCTTCCCTCCTTCTCCTTCACTCCATCCCCCTCAGGACTGACCTCTGTTCTGGTCTCTGTGAGTTATTCTCACCCAGAGACTCATCACACTGTGATCCAAAAGTGAGTTACACATTAGACTAGACTAGACGGTCTTAGACTAGACTGTCAACCTAGTCCCACCACCTGTGGACAGAGACCCAGGAACTTCCTCAAGGGCAGACCTCAGTCTGACGGCACAGATGTGCTCTGTGGGTGGAGGGGGAGGGGGGAAGCCAGTACCCCGCTCTTCTGTCCTGTTCTGTCAGTCTCCTTTCCACCAACCTGCCTTCAGACCCTAGCTTGGTGAAAAGGGCCTTTCCAGAGGTGCTCCCCCTCTCACTCATACCCACCTCCCTTTTACAAATGCCTGAGATGCTCAGAGCAACTTAGCACAGCCATGAGAATTCTGGGGAGGCCACCCAGGTCTCTTGACTGTCAGGGGAAGCAAAGCACCCAGGCTTGCTTTTTAGAAACCCATGTTCCAGCTTTTATTTTTTTCTTCTTCTTTTTTGGATCACACCCGGCAATGCTCAGGGATTACTCTGCACTCAGGAATTACTCCTGGTGGTCTTCGGCGGGGGCCATATGGGATGCGCCAGCATTGAACTTGGGTCAGCTGCATGCAAGGCAAACGCTCTATCCACTGTGCGATGGCTCCGGCCCCTTCCTCAGCTTCTTTTCTGGAGAGACCTGGGTTTTCACTTTCTTCTTTCTTCCTCCTGCCCCACCAGGCATGGGCACTATTTAAAGGCAAGTTCCGAGAAGGCATAGACAAGCCAGACCCCCACGTGGAAGACGCGGCTGAGATGTGCTTTGAACAAGAGCAATGACTTTGAGGAGCTGGTTGAACGGAGCCAGCTGGATATCTCTGACCCATACAAAGTCTACCGCATTGTTCCAGAGGGAGCCAAGAAAGGTGGGGCTCCTGGGGGTCCCCAGCAGGCTCTTCCTGTGCTTTCACCCCTTTTCCCTTCTCCTGCTTTGCAGTCATCATTTGTGACTAGCCTCTTGCGCCAGTCCAGGATGTTCAAAGTCCAAGTTCTGTTGTTATGTTTCGTTTTTTGTTGGGGGGCACAACTGGCAGTGCTCGGGGTTTACTCCTGGCTCCTGCTCAGGGATCGTGCCTGGGAAACGTGGGGGACCATAATGGGGTGCCGGGAGCAAACCGAGGTCAGCTGTGTGCAAAGCAAGTGCCAACCTGCTCTACTATCTCCCCAGTCCCAATTCCAGAGTCCTGAGGGGTCATCAGCTAAAATTCTTACATATTTGTTTAGGACAATTTCTGGCTCCAGGTCTGTACCTATGTGTGTGCACACACCAGTGTGTATGCATGGATGTGTGAGCATGGTTGTGTGTGCTCACGTCTGTGTTTGTTCTTTCAAGGTCTGGACCAAATTTTGAAACTCTTTGGAAGTTCCACTAAGCTGTCAGTCTTTCATGAATAGCCATTTTGTGGAAGGGGGAGCGCCCAGCCTCGCAATGATGGCGACTGTTTAGAGTCATTTAGAAGTCAGCTTTCACAAGGCGGGAGATACTCAGCTGGCTGAGTTCATGCAGGAGGCCCCTGTGGGCTCCTTCCTAGGCACCACACGGCCCCCTCCAAGTACAGAACCAGGGGTTGTCTTGAACTCTGCCTGGTGTGGAACAAAAACAAAAACGAGCTCAGTGTTTCAGAGTGGACCATGTGAGCTGGATGCTTGAATAAAATGCAGACTCTTTCCTTCCAATATTCTGGCCAGCTTGCAAGCAGAGTTGGAACCTGCATTTTAAACCAGCTGTGTAGGTGACTTTTGCAGCCTATCCTGCGAGTGGTTCTCTTCTCTGCCACGGTGTACCCAGAACCCGCCTTTCCTAAATCTTTCTCCATGTCTTTCTTACCTGAGTCACATCCAGTTTAATGGCCTGAACAAGCAGTAGTTCAAGGGAATGACTGGGGAAAATGCCTTCTTGTGTCAACATGGTGTTATGCATTCTAGGAATTAAACCCTCAGGTATTTTTCTAAGTTTTGATATTTTATTTTATGAGGTCAGTTCCCTTTTTCACACTGTGCTGTTTCCCTTTCACCCAAACATGTAGGAGCAAAGCAGCTCAGCCTGGAGGAGCCGCAGATGACCATGAGCCACCCCTACGCTATGACAAGTACTTACCCCTCGCTCCCAGCTCAGGTACAGCACAGGCCACTGGGCAGCTGCAAGGGGGCAGGTCGGGGCTGACCAAGCCTAGGGAGTGCCATGCAGCTTGGAAAATCCACTAGCAAAAAGCAGCTGAACTTTGCTTCTGCTTGAGTGGAACTTCCCAGCCAAATTCCTTGAACGAATGGCTGTTGCTATGGGGATTGATGTCTACGGAGGGGTCGGGTGGGGAAGCAGGGTGCCTAATGGATTTAGAACAGACTTCTCCTACCAATTTGAAGCCTTCTGGGAAGCTGTGCTAGCAGCTGCCTGTGGATGTTGGGCTTCGTCATGTGAAACCACAGGGCAGCTGATCGCTGCCGTCTCTCCCGATGTGAATTATGGCTCTGTTTTCCTCCCTTTGGTAGGCCCATGGAGGCAAATTTTCCCCTTGTCCCTTTGGTGCCAGGTTTAACCATATGATAGCGCTTTGCACTGACCATTACTTTAGAACACTGTCTCCATTGTGCGTTTTCGATTCTTTGAGGCTGTTTTCCACCTAATGTGATGAGAACCGTTCACTCCAAAAAACCATTTCCAGACGATAAAATGATATGGCTACCTGCCAAATAAGAGATTTCCTGGAAAGTTGAGGAAGTAGTAAAAGAATGGGTGTGTGTGTGTGTGTGTGTGTGTGTGCATGTGTGCTATGTGTGTTCCTTTCCCTACCTTACTGTGAGACTATCACTTGTGATCTGAGCTCCACTTTATGTGTTTCTCTAGCAGGTTTCAAACTATGTTATGGCACCCCATGACCGGAGCTGGAGGGAGTATGTCCCTGATCAGCCACACCCTGAAATCCCCTATCAGTGCCCCATGTTCGGACCTCGAGGCCACCACTGGCAAGGCCCCGCTTGTGAAAATGGTAAGGAGCGTGCGGGAGTGGGGTCCTCTCTACTCCCACAACCTGCAGAGGTCTCCTGCCCTGAGCTCTCCTAGTGGGTCCTTCCTGGTTTCCACGTAGCAGTTCCCCCTTGCCAGAGACTCACATGCGGTCAAGGAGGGAGCTTGCTGCTCTCTGCAATGGCCAAGGCTTAGGAATACATCTTGGGACACTGAAACATCCCCAAGAGCAGTTCAGGCAACGAATGATCCCCTGATTATTTTTAGAGTAGGAGCTCATAAAATGTGGGAAATATATTCAAAATTATCCACAAAAGGTTTGGAGTTCAATATCAGCTCCCGTCTGTTAAAAGCCTAGCACTCTGTACTTTAAAAAAAAATTATTATAACACTGTGAGACAGTTACAAAGTTGTTCATGATTGAGTTTCAGTCCTACATTGTTGCAGCACCCATCCCTCCGCCAATGCACATTTCACACCACCAATGTCCCCAGATTCCCTCCCACCTCCTCCAGCCTGCCTTTATAGCAGGCACTTTCTCTCTCTCTCTCTCTCTCTCTCTCTCTCTCTCTCTCTCTTTCTCTCTCTCTCTGTCTCACTCTCTCTGACTCTTTCTCTCCTTTATACACTGTGGCTTGTCTTATATACATTTAAGGGCCGTCATGTATATTTCTTTGCCTACATCCAATGTTCTAGCCTGGCATCATTTACAACAATTAGTAGAACACTGGTATATATTTATATTCCACAAATGAATGCAGTCATTCTATATTTGTCCTTTTCCTTCTGAAAGATTTCACTCAGCATGATCCTCTCCATGTCCATCCATTTATAGACAAATTTCATAACTTTATTTTCCTTAAACAACTGCATAGTGTTCCATTGTGTAGATGTACCATAGTTTCTTTATCCAGTCGTCTGTTCTCAGACACTCAGGTTGTTTCCAGGTTCTGGCTATTGTGAATAGTGCTGTGATAAATATAGAAGTGCAGATAGTGTTTCTGTTGTGTGTTTTGGGGGTCTCCAGGGTATATTCCTAGGTCAAATGGGGAGTTCAATATCTAGTTTTTGGAGGAATGTTCATATTGTTTCTGAAACGAGCCCTCTCTCTACTTTGGAGGTGTCCCATTGACATGTTCTTTCCCCAACAATCTGTGCAATAGCATAGTTCCTCCAATCCTGCTACCCACAGCTCATGTGAATGCCAGAATGAGTTCCATAGTAACTCATTCTTTTCTTGCTCCTGACATTTTTCCATCTTTTTATCTGATGCTTTATTTTGAATCGCGGGCCAAAACTAGAGTGTTGGGGTAGCTCTTCCTCATAGATTGGTCCTTAACATTGATCAAGAGCTCCGTAATCTCCCTGGAATGTTGCTTTATTCATATCTCCACCAAGGGAACATACAAGCTGTCCCCAAACTGTCCCCCCTAGGGACACCAGGCCATTATTGAGTTCTTAACCAATGGTCCAATGGCAATTGTTCTTGGGGTGATGGTAAGAAAGAAGTGAATAACTGTTATGCTTTCATAGCATACTATGAAATCCACACAAAGGTTCAGAAGTTGGTGTTGGATCCCAAGGAATTCTTCTCATCCTGGATTCATGGGAAGTCCCAGAAATCAGAATGAGACCTCTCAGTAGAAACACAGGACATTTGCTTCAGTGGCTTAAAGACAGATCCTGAGGCTGAGCAATATCCACATCCTTTGGTAGGGTCTAGGGTCACATGCTCTTTCCCAAAATGGCTGCTTCCCCTTTCTAGTCACGATCAGGCTACTCTTGGTTGGTGGAATTGGTGAGCAACCATGACTGCATTTATCTAATGAGTGGATGATAGGCATGGCTCTCCCATAGCTCAGACTTGGGCTGAGTAATGGCCTTTCTGGAGTGACCCGCAGCTCAGCTTTAAAAATCATATAGCAGAAGAATCAATCAGTATTAAAGAGGTCCTAAAATCAGACCGCTGTCCCGGTACAGAACTAACGTCCTGAGGAAAGAAGGAAGACAGAATCATGCAAAAATTGGAATGTAGCTCAGTGAGAAGCACACTTTTTGAATAAGAGGCCCTGGGTTAGATCTCTGGAACCCTGTCCCTCCCCTTAGAGCAGATGTGCTGGGCAGACTATAAGTGACAATAGATGAGGTGTCTGGATCTGTTACGTGCTCTCTCTCTCTCTCTCTCTCTCTCTCTCTCTCTCTTTCCAATGCATATCTTCCATGATCCCTGCATTTGTGATTTAATTTCACCTCAAAGCCAGAAGCAGGGTGGGTGACACAGTTAGAATCTCTGAATCTGGGGACTGGAGCGATAGCACAGCTGGTAGGGCGTTTGCCTTGCATGCGGCCAACCCAAGTTCGATCCCCGGCATCCCATATGGTCCCCTGCCAGGAGTAACTCCTGAGTGTAGAACCAGGAGTAACCCCTGAGCATTGCTGGGTGTGACCCAAAAAAGAAAAAAAAAGTCTTTGAATCTAACTTTTGGTCAGGTTATTTGGTGTCAGAACTCATGGAGATTGAGTGTGGATTTGCTGTGTGAATGGGAGCTTATTTCAGTATCTCTCTGGGGCGCTGCTTCTCTGCATATAAATATGGAGGGATGTTGGTCAAGGGTAAAAGTAAGCAATTACCAGTTGGATAAGTTCTGGATAATCTAAATTGTGGCATGATGACAGAATCAATCGTGGATATATATTATAGCAACATTTGCTGGGAGGGTGACTCTCGGATGTTCTTGACACAAACATGGGTAACTGTGTCAGGTGATGTAGATAAGAATTCACCTAAAAAAGGAAGGGAGGGAGGGAGGAAGGAAGGGAGGGAAGGAAGGAAGGAAGAGAGGGAGGGGAGGGAGGTAGAGAGGGAGGGAAGGAGGAAGGGAGGGAGGAGGGAGGAAGGAAGGAAGGAAGAGAGGGAGGGAGGGAGGTAGAGAGGGAGGGAAGGAGGAAGGGAGGGAGGAGGGAGGAAGGAAGGAAGGGAGGGAGGGAGGAAGGAAGGGAGGGAGGGAGGGAGGGAGGAAGGAAGGGAGGGAGGGAGGAAGGACGGGAGGGAGGGAGGGAGGAAGGAAGGGAGGGAGGAAGGAAGGGAGGAAGGGAGGGAGGGAGGGAGGGAGGGAGGGAGGGAGGGAAGAAAGTATAGGGGGTGATCTTTTACATTTCCTCCTGTCTCCTTCGGTCTTGGTTTTCCCATTGCCCTTCAGTCTGTCATCACCTCCTGCGGAGACTAACAGCTCTCAGGGGTCCAGACTCATCTTTCCCAGGGTTGATGCATCCTTAAGGACTGAGCCCCAAAGAGAGCCCCATAACCTCTTTTGCCATGCTTTTGTGCATCTGCATTGGGACAAGCTCCCATCTAGATATCTTCTGACTTTTCTTTGCAAATGCAGGTTGCCAGGTGACAGGAACCTTTTATGCTTGTGCCCCGCCTGAGTCCCAGGCCCCTGGACTCCCCATAGAGCCAAGCATAAGGTCAGCTGAAGCCTTGGCCCTCTCAGGTGAGTGCAGCACTGGGTTCCAGAGACACCCATAGGAGGCCAGCCTGTGGGGGCAGGTGAGGGGTGGTCGGGGGTACAGCCTTGGGCACTGGAAGATATGCTGCCCACCCTGTATGACTGGGACACCTTCAGAATACAGCACCGAGACACCCCCACACACACACACGTGCCGCTCAGGCCAAGGGCAAAGGCTGCTTTTAAGAGACTCTGTTCTCTCTGCTTGGCTGTGCTCTGAGTTGGCAGTTCCTCTGTAGGTGGGATTGTCTCCTCAGGAGCAGCTCTCCTGGGCACCCATTAGTTTGCTAAGTAGATGCTTCTGTAACTTAGCCAGGCATCTTCATTCTGGGCACGCCCCTTTCTCTCATACATCATCTGCCTCCAAGAAAGATTTGCCATAGTCCTCTGAAATTTGACATGTCTTGTAGACATACATGGATTCCACTGGACTTTTCAGGTTCCATTTCTGAAAACTATCAAAGGTCTCATTCATTTCAAAGAAGGCGCCCCAAGCTTTGCTAAATATATGGGGTGGAGGATTATTTCTTTTTCTGTTTTTAGATTATGACTTGTTGTAAAATTGGATTGTATTTCTGTTAGAAATGCCACGGCAGAGCCTGGCAAGCTACCTGTGGTGTATTTGATATACCAAAAATAGTAACAATAAGGAACCTCATTCCCAATGAATGGAAACGTTACTGGCGCCCGCTCAAGCAAATCGATGAACAACATTAAGACAAGTGACAAGTGACAAGTTAAAAATACACGCAAATTATCTCATCTTAAAATCTATCTTAAGTTGGAAAATCAATGATAGAAAATAGTCAATGAAATTCTTAAGGTGTGGGGAGCTGGTATTGTCCTAGTCAGCTCTTTGCTGTGTGAGCTTCTGAATAAGACAATGAGACTCGCAGCCTCTTTTCCTAGATGCTCTTCAAAGAGAGGAGGGAGGAGAAGTTTCAAGTAGAAGTGGCGCTGTTTGCTTTGAGAAACTTGTAAATCCCCATCCTGAGTACCTAAGACTGTGTGGGTGCCTGAGTGTAGTGCTATATATATAGCACTGTGATCTTATGATTTCTGATGACATTTGATGAAATGAAACCTGCCCCAAGAATCATGTCTCCTGGCCACCATGAACTCTACCCCATGTTTGCCACTTGAGCTCAGCCTTGCGTTTCTACTGCAGACGTTGAGGGAGAGAAACTGGGGCCATGCTGTGGCTTCTTCCCAGCTGCAGCACCTGCCATTGAGTCACTTCGTGGGTTTCTTTCTTTCTTTCTGCTTTGGTGGGTGATTGATACAGACGAACCCTCCACCTTGAGTGCATTTATTAGAGAATTAGTGCTCCAATTATTTTTGAAATCCCCTGCAGTGCCCAGTGGGGCAACGTCACAACTCTACAAAGCTGATACTGAGTGGAACCTATTTTAAAGACGGCTTTGCAATCTACAGTGCTTCAGAAATAACTTCATCTTGATTTTTGTTTGTAAAGGCACTGTGGTAGTTATTTTCCAACTTACGCAAAAAGCATAGAGGGATTCCAGCTGACTTTACTTTTTTTGTGGAGTCACACCCAGCTGGACTCAGGGCTTTCTCCTGGCTCTGGGTTCAGGGGATCTCTCCTGGCACGACTTGGGGGACCATGTGTGGTGCTAGGGATCAAACCCAGGTCAGCCACGTGCAAGGCGCGGCGTCTTATATGTGACTTTGCTCTTAGAATATTTTTTTCCTCTTTAATTGCTTTCTTTCCACGTGAATTCTGTTTATTGTACAAATAATACAGCATGTTGAAACTGAATTTAAAAATCAGAAAAGCAAATATGGAGAATAATATTACTTTCCTTCTGCGAGCCCTGCAAATAGATGATCACCAACAAAACCAACCCCCTAAAAAATGGATATAAAAAGTCCTTCATGGTGGCACTCTCATATTTTTCAGGAAGCTAGAGAAAAGTTGCCTCTCCCCAACCCCGCCCACCCTCTCCCCAAAGTTCATGATCATGAAAATGAGGATGGACCTGCCAACTAGACAGAAAAGTTCCCCAGCATCTCTATGACTTTTCAGGAGGGAGAAAAAAGGGGAACAGTTTTTCTTAGACTCACCTGCCCCTAAAAGTTTTACTTTTTATGCATTTTAGGGGTGGGGGACAAGGCCTGGTAGTGTTCAGGGCTTACTCCTGGCTCTGTACTCAGGGATAACTCCCAGTGGTGCCCAGGGGACCCTATTCGAGTTGGGGATCAAACCAGGGTTGGTTATATGCAAGTTCAGGGACTAACCCCCTGACCTTTCTGGCTCAACATTAACTTTCTAATGGAGCAGTCTGGTAGCCCCAGATGCTCACACTGTGACTGAGTGATTGGCCTTGGGGAGCCACCTGGCTCCCTGGTCTCACAGCACTGCCCTGGGTGCCCTGTGTTTGCAGACTGCCGACTCCATATCTGCTTGTACTACCGTGACATCCTGGTGAAAGAGCTCACCACATCCAGTCCCGGGGGCTGCTGCATCTCACACAGTCACACCTTTGAGGCCAGTAACCTGGACCAGGTACTCTTCCCTTACCCGGAGGACAATGGGCAGAGGAAGAACATCGAGAAGCTGCTGAGCCACCTGAAAAGGGAGTGGTCCTGTGGATGGCCCCAGACGGACTTTACGCCAAAAGACTGTGCCAGAGTCGGATCTACTGGGACGGGCCCCTGGCCATGTGCGGAGACCGACCCAACAAGCTGGAGAGAGACCAGACGTGCAAACTCTTTGACACGCAGCAGTTCCTATCAGGTACCACCGCTACTCACCTGCTCAAACAGGCTTCATGCCTGCCCAGGGGAGAGGGAGGAGAGGGCGTGGTAGGGCTGGGTACACATCCCTGCTGCTTTGTGCCATGAGTAGCAGGTGCCACAGGGCAGGTGTGGGAGGGGTGTTGCTCAGGGAGGTCCTGGAAGGAGATTCTGGTGTTGGGCATATAATTCTCTCCCCACTTGGGTTCTGTTCTGGCTTACCTGCCTGGGGAGCTGTCATGGTGGTGAGAAGCGTCATGGCCCAGGCGTGGCCCAGGAAACTGGTACCAAAGGCAATGGCCTGATTCACATGCCCAGGTGGCAAAGGGGCAGTCATGGAGACCCAACCTTCTCTGTCCCCGTGCTGTTGCTATGCTGAGGTTCTGAGCAGACAGTTGCTTTTCCACCCGGTTTCCTGACAGTTCTACACAGTTTTTGCAAAGTGACTAAGTTGAGAAGTTGAGATGGTTGTGCTGAATTTTTCTTTTGGGGGTGGGGGGTATCAGTTTGAGGGCCACACCCTGTGGTGCTCAGGAGCGATTCCCGACTCTGTGCTCAGGGGTCACTTCTGGCAGTGATTGGGGGACCCCGTGGGATGCCAGGGATCAAGCCCAGGTCGGTCACATGCCAGACAGGTGCCTGAGTCCTGTCTCTCCTCTCCAGCCTAGGTCTCTGGCGGCAGCTTCATCCTGGGGATTGATTTCGCTGCCTGTCTGGGATGGAGGAAGTTGCTCCTCTCTCCTCCCCCTTCACCTCTCCTGAGCTGAGCAAACCCTTCAGAAATAGCCAGGCTTTATTTCTGTTTGTTTGGGAGGGGGCCGTGGGAGAGCGAGGTACGCCTTTCTTTCCCTGCGCCTTGCTCCATGAGTGCCTTCCTCTCAGAGCAAAGTCCTGGAAACCTCTGCATTCCAGCACCGTGGCCATGGCTTTGGGGGTGTATGTCACCCAAATCTCAGCAAATGCAGACTTTTTCCTGGTGCCCCAACAAGCCCCCTCCCTCTCAGAGTGACTCATCCTCTGAGAGGTGGTACAAAAGAAAAGGCAACCTGAGTTTGGTCCTCAGAACATGCCCCCCAACCTCCAGCCCAGCTGCTGGGGCCCCTCAGATCATCTGCAGGGTGGTCCCATCCATCCTGAGAGGCATTGTGGCAGTTATGTGGGGGCCCAGTATCCTTGGGGGAACAGGCTGGGGGGCTCTGTCTGCACCGGGTTGGGGAGACTTTGCATCTTGCAAGGCCACACCGTGAGGGCTGAGCTTGGACGAGTCATCTCTGAGCATCGTCACTTGCTTCTTTGGGCTCCCTTTGTCGCGTATGTTTCTGTAAACCACAACTGTTCCCGGTGACTCCAGCGTCACCTGCACTGAGGCAGTGATGGGCAGGGCAGGCTGGCGCAGGCAGACTCGGCCCTGCGTGGGCCAGGTGCACTTTCTCTGGCTCAAGGTTTCTCCGTCCACCATGAACCTGAGCCCTCTTCTTCCCACCTCTGCTTTCAGGCGCTTATCTCAAAGTCTTTGGGCAGCTTCTGAATCCTTGGGGAGCTCCCCACCCCCAAACACAGCCTGTCTGCCCACCTTAGACTGGGCCTTCCTTTCCTGGAGACTTGTGCCAGCCTAACCCCCGGGTGAGCCAGTTTGGTGTCATGTCAGGTCTGGGCACAGAGAGTACCTTTGGCACCCTTTTGGCCGTTAGGTTTGAATTCTGGAAGCAGCTGTCAGGGGAAACAAGAGGCAGGGAAGCCACAGAGCTGTGAGTTAGCTAGAAACGTGGCTACTGCTGAATAGAAGGGTGGAAAGCTTTGATGTCGCCCCTCGTTGGGATTTGCAGGCTCAGAGGGACAGTCCCTGCTGCCTATCTGTAAATTGCATCCACAGCCACGGGTTCTTTTGCAGATGTGGCTGCCATGAGGCTGCCTTCGCCCATGACCTGACCTTGACTTTGGTGCTCAGGGATCATCCCTGGTAGTGTCAGAGTGCCAGGGATGAAACCGGCTTGGCTGCCTGCAAGGCAGGCCCCACCCCAGTCCCACCTCTCCAGCTCTGACTGTTTTGAATGGAAAATTCTTTGTATGATTTTTTTTTTCTGTCTGTGGCTGCATTTTTTCCCCCTCTTTTGTCCCTCTTGATTGTGCTGCCTTTGCCAGGCTCACCAGCCCAATGCTAAGTTCTGGGCATGGAGGGCACCTTCACCTTGCATAACCCAGTGAGGCCCACAGCCCTCTCAGGAGCACACAGGGGCTCCAAGATAAGGTCCTCAAGTCAGAGCACTTAGGGAAATCCAGTCATGTTAACATTTCAGATTTTGTCATTCGTGTGTGTGTGTGTGTGTGTGTGTGTGTGTGTGCGCTTCTGACTCAGAGCAGGCAAGGCCCGTGATGAGGGTTTCTGAAAATGGCTGCTTTTCTTGGGGGTCTCTTCAGAGCTGCAAGCATTTGCTCACCACGGCCGCGCCCTGCCAAGATTCCAGATCACCCTGTGCTTCGGGAGGAGTTTCCTGACCCTCAAAGGCAGCGAAAGCTCATCACGGCTCAGGTGAGGAGTCAATATCACAGTATCAGGCTCCCTTAGAGAGTCCCTGGGGAAAAGATGAGGGGAACCCTCTGGGCAAACAGAGAGGGAGGGAGGACAGTCTCCAGTCTCGTGCCCGCAGACACCTCTCCTTATCTCTCCCCTCCCCTGCCCTACTCCCTCTCCTCTCCCCTCCTCTCCTTTGCTCTCCTCTCCTCTGCTCTCCTCTGCTCTCCTCTTCTCTGCTCTGCTCTCCTCTCCTCTGCTCTCCTCTGCTCTCCTCTCCTCTGCTCTCCTCTGCTCTCCTCTCCTCTGCTCTCTGCTCTCCTCTCCTCTGCTTTGCTCTCCTCTGCTCTCCTCTCCTCTGCTCTCCTCTGCTCTCCTCTCCTCTGCTCTCCTCTGCTTTGCTCTCCTCTGCTCTCCCTCTCCTCTGCTCTCCTTTGCTCTCCTCTCCTCTGCTCTCCGCTACTCTCCTCTGCTCTGCTCTCCTCTGCTCTCCTCTGCTATCCTCTGCTCTCCTCTTCTATTCTTTCTCTTTTCTTTTCTCCTCCCTCTCCTCTCCATGGTCTTCTCTTCCCGCCTCATCCTATTCTCCTTCTCCTCCTCCCCTCCTCCTTTCCCTTACCTTCTCTTCTCTCTTCCCTTCTATTCATCCCTTCTCCTCCCCTCCCCCCCGCTTCCATCTCTTCCCCTCCCTTTCTCTCCTTTCCTTTGTTTTTGGGATCATACCCAGTGGTGTCCAGGGGCTAGTCCTGGCTCTGTGATCAAGAGTGACCCCTGACAATGCTCAGGGGACCACAGTGTGGTGCCAGGTATTTCAACCAGGGTCAGCCAAGTGCACGGCAAGCCTCTTAATCTCTCCACTCACCCCTTCTTTTCCATTTTTCCTGGAAATTGTCACATATCCAATTTATGGGAATTTAAAAGGACTGATGCCTGAAGCTGACCTTAAAATTATCCAGGTTTGATATTGTTATGAAACCTTTGAAACCAAAGGAAGGGTGACCTTCCTTTGCCAGGGACGTGCTCCCCAGAGGGCGGTAGATATTGACTTGAGTATTGGAACTCCCCTCTGGATGCCTCTCAGCTCCTTTATATTTTTGCAGTTTTATAAATGATCTAATGATTGGAAACCAATGTCCAGCAGTGAATTGGGAGAGGGTAAATCTCTCGAGGAATTCAGGCAGATCAAACCTTTGTAATCCTTCTAGCAGAGATTGAGATGGATTCAATTGGGTCAGCAAGTATCTTTTCCATAGAAATAAAAGGGACAGTGTTGATTGGAGAGATCACCCAGGGATTATGGTACTGGCACTGCATGCAGTCAGCCCTGGTTTGATCCCCCAGCACCATATGTAGTGTCCCAAGCAATGCCAAGAGTCACTCCTAAGTCTAAAGCTAGGAATAAGCCCTGAGTACCACTGGGTGACTTTCTCCCACCACCATCACCACCACACACAGGCACACACTCAAATCAAGAACAGAAAAGAAATTTGAAAAAGGGTTTTTATGGCTAATGTCTATCATTCATTTATCATAGTAAAGAGTTTTGTTACCTAAGGTTTCGTGTTAAACATTGTACCTTGCTGCATAACTTTGAATATGTATTCAGACAGTATTACCCACAGTAAGAGAAAAAGTTTTATCCAGGTATACCAAAATTCAGGTCAAATGCTAGCTCTAAGAACTTTAAATTATTTAGGTTAAATTGTTTATGCACTATAAACTTACTAATATAGCAGAGGATGAAATGCTCTCTTTAAAATAAAGCACAGGCCTATCTAGCACTTTATTATGAAATAAAACACCACCTAGGCTTAGGCACAAAAACTTCCTTTCTTGTCTGTAAAAACAAAAACAAACCAACACAAGTAGCCATTGACTTCAGAGCTTTCTCTTGGATTCTCTCCGTAACTGATGTCATTATTGATAAAATAATTGATACTGTGTTAGCAGCTGGGATTGTCAAATGAGCAGATCAACTTGGTATGAACCAATAACACAAGCTGACAATCAGCTCCTGTGCCAAGCTGCTTTTTAGGTCTTCCAAGGGAGGGAAGGATAGGTACCCAGTTAAGGATCTGTAAAGTCATCTCTATGTGGGTAGAGGACACATTCATGTATGAGTCCAGTCAATGCCTGCTCCTTCCCAGCGTAATTTGTGCCAGGTAATTCACTTAAGTCATGTTTTGGCCATTTTGTATGAAGTAATAGTAATTTGTAATAGTAATAGTAATTTGGCCAGCACCATGGATGGACAGGGCATGCCATTTCTTAGCTGTCACCAACTCAGGAAAAGCTGAAAGTTGAAACTAGTGCATGTGATCCCCACTAAGCACCTAACTAGATGAATCTGGGGTCAATTAACTTCTCTTTATCCATGAGGGCTGTTTGGTGGCTGTTCAATTTGGCTTTTCCTTGGGTTTGGACACATCCAGATGATGTAGGCCAGTGAGGAATCAGAGGTCACTGCTTCTGAGTCACCTCATCCCTGTCAAAACTGAAGTTCTGGGAAATAAATGTATTGGCCAGTATTGTTGTGACTACCACCTCAAAACTTCCTTTAGAATGGAATGGGTGTTGCCCGTCGGCTTCAGTCTCTGATAAGCAGACATGTTAAGCAGGAACTGACTCCAGAGGGTCATCTGACATGTCAGTTAAAACTCAGACGGGGGAGGGGGGGAGGCAGAATGATAGTATAGCGGTATAGCGGAAAGGGCATTTGCCTTGCATGCAGTCAACCTGGGTTCAATCCCCGGCATTCCATATTGTCCTGCTAATACTGCCAGGAGTAACTTCTGTGTGCAGAGACAGGAGTAAACCCTGAGCATCGTTGGATGTGGCCCAAAAGAACAAAAAACAAAAAAATTCAGAATGAAGAAAATTGTGTTTGAAGGCTGGTGTGTGTTGACGATTCATTAAAAAAAAAATCCTCTGAGAGCTTCACAGACTGAAAACTCTTTTTTTTTTTTTTGCAAGTTTCTTTTGTTTGTTTGTTTTTTGCTTTTTTGGGTCACGCCTGACTATGCTCAGGGGTTATTCCTGGCTCTGCACACAAAAGTTTCTCCTGGTGGTGCTCAGGGGGACCATATGGGATGCCCAGGAGAGATCCTGGGTTGGCCGAGTCCAAGGCAAATGTCCTCCCCGCTGTACTATCACTCCGGCCCCTAAAATTTTGTAGGCTTTTTTGGTTTATTTTGGAACTGCAACTGTAATACTCAGGTCTTACTCCTGCCTCAGTCTCAGGTTGACTCATAGGGGTGCTCCTGGGGCCATGGTTGGTGTAGGAAATTGAACTAGGGTTGACTACATGCAAGGCGAGTCCTTGCACTATTTCATGTCCCCATAGTTATTGAGAGCTGTTTCATGTGCCAGTGACAGAATGCTACAAAAGAATATCTCAGTAACGTCTTTCAAAAAATTCCCCCTTAAGGTTGAACCTCTACTAGCCAGACAACTCTATTATTTTGCGCAACAAAACAGTGGACACTTCCTGCGAGGTTACGACTTACCAGAACACATCGGCAGCCCTGAGGATTATCACAGATCCATCCGCCACTCCTCAATCCAAGAATGAAAACAAGCATGTAGGTGAAAGAGTGGTCAGCTTCCAACCATGACAAATGAAGGACCAGGGAAAGTGTGCCACATGTATGTGTGTCCCTGGCTTCCATCCCTGCCACCACCTAAATGGGGGGAAAAAAAGAAGAAAAAAAGAAAAGAAAAAATTTGGGCACAGCAGTAGGTCAGCGATAGAGCACCTGCTTTGCAAGCATGAGGCCAGTGGTGAGGCTTCAAGTTGGATCACTGGTACCGCCCCCATGCCTGAACGTTCTCCCAGCTGCTCAGCGCCCTGAGCTCTCTGCAGCCTTGTGTGTGACTCCAGCCATGGCTGAAACTCCACTGAAAGGGAAGAAGCAGGGGAGTTTAAAAAAATTGTCATTGTAAATACCTGACTTTAGCAAGAACTACTAATCAAGCCCCCTGGTTTCTTCTGAGGAATTCAGAAACGGGGGCCTTGGTTCAACCCTTATGCACAATCTTAGCCCTATGCACAACCTTTAGAAAATCTCCATAGAGAACTGACCAAGGAGCTCATTCCAAAAGAAGGACGAGGTTGAGGGTTCTGGGGGGGACTTCCCTGGTGAATGGAAATGGGGAACATTGACCAAAGCTTGTGTTTATGTGGACTTCACTGAAATCTTTCACGGGGAGGGTGGGGGAAAAAATCAAATCTTATATGCAGATGGAAAATGTGCGTTTCAGTATTGGCCTCTGGCAGCAGTATGCCATGGCACTGGGAGTTGCCTGGTGTCTCAGGGAAGTGAGATCGAAGTCACGGTCTCCTCTGTACACAAAGGAAAAGACTAGAGATTCAGTGTAGCTCTCACAGAAAGTGCTGGTGGAGCAAGGGAAACAGTAGGTCAGCCCCTGGTCTCCAATCTGGGGGCCTCCCCTGCCCTGGCTGGCATCTCCTCATGAGTGGACACTCTCCTCTGTGCTCCCTCCCGCTGTATCTGTCTGGGCTCTGACTTGTAACCAAGTGGTAGAACTTCTTGCTCTTTTCTTGGTCCAATAAAAAGCTTTAGGGTTCCCCTAGATGAGTAACTTTCGGTCTGTCCAGGGTCTAGGATTGAAATCTAAAGCTACTCTGTGTGTGTGTGTGTGTGTGTGTGTCTCCCCGCTGGGTCCCTCTTTCTGCAGAAAGGGTCGCCACTGCTTTTGTTTCCCCGTAAAGAAGAAGAGCTCACCCATTCAAGTGCTAAAGCTGTACTTTTGGAAGGGTGACATTTCCCCTCTTCTCCTATTTGTTTTGTTTGGCGACCGGTGGGTTAGCCATGACAACACTAAAGAGGAGGGGCCATGTGTTTTGATTCGGTGAACTCTGTTAGGAAAGATGACAGGATTTCACGGATTGTGTAACTGCAAGCTCAGTGGGCTGTTTTTGCTTATTTGGTATATTACGTGCTTCCTTGTGCCAGTAATGGATTGACAGCGCCTTAAAATGAATGGGCTTCTTCCAAACACATCTTTTTATGGAATACCAAGGTCTCTACTTTTGCTTAAGAAAATTGGATCATTGGTCTTTCTTGTTGTTTTAGAAAAAGCGCACAGATGTGTAGAGTGAGGCAGGCATTCTGTACTACTGCCTGTATGACAAGGATTGCTGTAACTTTCAGGCTCTTGGTAATTCTCAAAGACGTAATCTGCCTAAGTGACATGTTTTTTTTTTTCAGTCCCTACCACAAACTATACCCCTTGCATTAGATCAGAGCCTTTGTCTGGGTTTGCAAGCCATGAAGCATTGTCTTTTCTTATTAATTTGTTTAGTGACATTTCAAGGGTAGAACAGCTACAGGAAACGGGAACAGTATGCTGACGAATAAAGGAGACAAACAAAGAGAGCCTGCTTCTCCCGCCCCACCACAGCTAGAATCCTCTTCTCTACAGTCTAACTTACTCTTCACTTTTCTATAAATATACTTCAGCAAAAAGCAAAAAAAAAAAAAGCATGGGAATCATCCAGCAATCATTTTGATGCAGTGCTAACCATACAACTATTACCTCATCCTTTTCAGAGGGGCTGGTAGAATCCCACTGCCTTGGCCAAACGAGGTTAGACAGGCATTTCCTAATAGACCTGCTATGCTGGACAGAAGGTTGCATTTCATGAATTACAATGATTTACACATCTTATAGATGCAAAGTAACTTTTGGGGTACATTATCCTAGGGGTAAAGTGAAGATAAAGTTAGGAGCCAGAGTGACTCCAGCTTCTTTGGGCTATTCACCCTTAGGTTCCCATTTCAGCTCGGCTGGACTGTGAGGTGGGAGAGGTTTGTTCTCTTCATTCTCCAAGTGCTTGAGTTCAATGACTTTTGCAAGTCCCTTGTTTTCTTTCATTTTTAAAAATACTATTAAGCTGCTTTAGCACTGGAGTTGTCTCTTCTTGAAACAGCTGTTGGCTTGGATTAGCTTCCTCTTTCTCAACTAGATTCTTCTCTGTTGACTTTTTTTTTTGGAGGGGTCCAGAGTGTGGACTGGTTCCAGAGTGTGGAACCAGTCCGGGGCAAATCCTGACTGTAAATCAGAATCCCAAGAAAGAAAGGAAAGGACTCTGGCAGCCCCCGCTCAGAGAAAGGCACCCACAGGTTAAAGCATGAGCAAGGGACTCACTCCAAATCACTTCAGTGCAAACTCCGGAGCAGAGGCCACTCCGGGCTTCTTGGTGCCGGGTCTGCTGTGGTCTCCTCAGGAGAGGCTGAGCAATGGGGCCCGAGAGCAGCCTCGCTTTTGCCTGATGGCACTGGGAAGACCAATTTCTTTCCTTACATCACTTATTTTTGTTTGTTTGTTTGTAGGTCTTTTTTTTTTTTGGCTTTATGGGTCACACCAGCAATGCTCACGGTTACTCCTGGCTCTGCACTCAGAAATGACTCCTGGTAGTGCTGGGGGACCACATGGGATACAAGCTGTGCTATCTCTCCGGCCCCACATCACTTATTTTTAGTAATAGTTTAAACCTAAGTCAGTGGTGCTTTCTTTGTTGACTGAGTGACCCCATGACCCTCTGGGTGAGTGTTTTCCTGCCAAGGGGGAGATTGGGGAAGGCCTTTAGCTGCGTCTCATCCCTCAGGACACATGCAGGGTAACTTGCATCTATTCAGATGCTGCCTTTGGGCTGTGCTACTCAACGCCTTCTGGAATTTGCTTTTCCCACAACCCATCAGACCTGGATCCATCTCCATGTCAGTGGACTGAGTCCATTTCTGGTGAACTGTTGGTTAAGAATATTTTGTCTCCGGAGTACAGCAACAGACAGCCTCTCTAGCATTTGTTTTCACTGCTTTTTTAGGAAATTGGGCACAGGAAGTGGTGGAGAAAAGACAAGGCAGTAGGTCTGTCCACCACCAACCCGAACTCTGATTCTACACTGAACTTGGAGAGGAGTCACTAGTGGGCTTCCAATCTCTGCAACCTCACTCTGCCAAAGCAGAGGTCAAGGCAGGTCCCTGGACTTCAACCCAAAGCCCAGTTGACTCCTTTCTGTGATAAGCCTCCCAGCCCTGGAACCTTTCAGGGTTCATGATTGTACATAATGGGGTGTGGATTGGGATTAGTTAACAAATAAAAGATTTTTTTTAAAGTCATTGGTTCTGGGCTGTGTGTGTTACTGAACACCCCCTCCCCCCAGGACCGCTTCATTACTTCCTCCTTGGGCTCCCCGAGCGAGGTGGTTCCGGCAGCCTGCTTCCTTCCTGGCCACTCTCTGCCTTCCTGAAATCAGATCTCTTTAAAAGTGACTACAACAACTCCTAGGTTTTGTCCCCTCACAAGGCAATGCCTCCAATACCCAGACACACACCTGCTGCACAGAGCACGGATCTAAGAGTCCCCTCCTCTCCCCCAAACATGTGTGGCCCCAGGACATTGCTCTTCATGTTACCTTTGATTTGCATGAAGCCTTTGATTGTCCTTTTGACTGTTCAAGGAGAGGAGCTAGCTAGAAGTTAACCAGCGGAAGGTGAAATTTCACAGAAAACTCTGTGTGTGCAAGGAAGAGGGACAGTCCCTGGTGACCCTGCCTCCTGCGCTTCATCTCTCTGCAGCCTGACAAAGTCTCCCTTCCTCAGGCGAGGTCTGACTCCTTGTCTCCACCCCACAATAGCAACAGATCTTCCAGGAATACCACATTGGTCTCATCCCTTTGTTATCACAGGGATGAAGCAAAAAAAATAGGCAAATAAATAAACCAACCACAGTTGGTGAGAAATGACGATGAGAGAGCCTGGTTGGAGGACCTGGTTTTGTAATCACTCCTTTCACTTAAAGCCACGCTCCCCGTAGCCCCAGGGCCTTGTGCAGTGGGGCTGTGCCTGCCAGGGGCACGGGAACACAGGGCTGAAGCTTGATCTTCCGGTCCTGGCAGCAAAGGGAGCCTGGGACTGAGGTTTTGGCCAAAGAGAGATGATACAGAAGGCGAGGTGCTGGCCTGGAGTGTGGCTGACCCCAGTTTGATCCCCAGCACTGCACACAGGTTCCTGAGTACTGCCAGGAATGATCCCTGAGTACAGAGACAAGAGTAAGCTCTAAGTATCACTGGACACAGCCTCCAAAACCCCAAACAAGCTTAACAAAAAGGCACAAACTTAGGCACAAACTTAACAAAAAGACAAGGAGGAGTCTGCATCTCAACCCGAGATGTGTTTATTTCATTCCTCTAAATAAAACTGTTTAACATTACTATAAATAATAAAAAAAAATTATTTTCTGTTTACATCTGGAAGCCCCAGGGTCTCGACTGAGATGGACTTTCAAATGGCTCAGTGGTTAATGGAAAGAATGAGAGAACAAACTCTTATACTATTTTAGAGGGCTCTAACCACCCAACAAATATAATGGATGAGCAAGGTATTTTTTTAAAGTAATCTGTCAACTTTTAAACCTAATACAGAGTTTTAGCAGAGCCTGGCAAGCTACCCATGTCGTATTCGATATGCCAAAAACAGGAACAATAATAGAACTCATTCCCATGACCTGAATGAATGGTTTGAGGATTTCAGTGTTCCTGGAGTGAGCAGATGCCCTTGGACTACACTAGCATGCAGCAGGGATGAATGGAGACGTTACTGGTGCCCGCCGAGAAAATCCATGAACAACGGGAAGACAAGTGATACAAGTGAGTTTCAGAGGGATATGGAGATCCTGAGCTTGTTCTTAAGTGTTCACACCTCCTCGGGTCCTGGTGGTTTGTTTCACCTGAACCCAACTATAACCATGACAATTATTGACTGAAGTCAACTGCCTGTCTATGTCAAGAAAACACCGTTCAGTTCCATGTCAGCCCTTCAGAGTCCCTGAGTCACGACATTCTGGTTTTTATTTCTCTAACACAGCTCTCCTAAACCTACCCAGAAGGATGTTTTCTGAACTTGGGGAAAGAGGCGAATGATTGTGTTCTAAGGAAAACCAGGCCTTCCTTTCAGTGGCCTGTACGCCCATCAGGCCAGATGCATAGTGACCCATGTCTGTCCCTTATGAATTCCTTAAAGCCTGCCAGGCCCCGAATGATTAGAGCCACAGGGTGACCCCCTGAAGTTGTTGTTCAGACTCTTGGTCTAGAATAATCTGTTGTCAAAGTACTTTTATACCAATCTGGAGGCAAAGGGCCAAAAGCTTGGGATCTGGGGACACCCAGACAAGGTATTTTATTATCCCGAGAATGTTACTTATCTTAAGGGAAATTGCATATGTGTATATGTGCATATCTATGTGCTACGTGGGCATGTGTGTGTATGAGAGAGAGAGAGAGAGAGAGAGAGAGAGAGAGTCTGTGTGTGTGTGTTTGTGTGTGCATGCATGTGGTATTCTTCGTTTGCTGGAATAGAGGTCCCTGGTGCACCCAGTCAGCATGGTTGTTTTCGGTGTACCAGCACTGGAGGTTGCTCCTGGCTCCTAGAACTTGCTTCCTTCCTGCCCCTGGGGTTGTCCATTATTTCCCAGGATTCCCTCCGGCTGAGACTGTGCCTGCAGAGCAAAGGAAACTTATCTTGGGTTCCATCCTCCACAGACCTTCCTTCCTCGCCCCACCTTCTCTGAGGCCCCTTGCTCACCCTCACCACCCCAGGGAACCTCTTTCCTGCCCCACCTTCCCAGGGGGCCTCGTTCCTCACCCCATCCTCTCTCCATTCCTCCAACCCACTCTTGACTTCTTTCCCCTCTTATGCTTGAAAACAGGAGGCCGAGAGCACAGCCCCCGCAACCCCCACCACACAGCATCATACAGACATTTGTAAGTGGAGCAGCACCAAGACCATTCCTGCCTCAGTTCTGGAAACAGCCCAGCTTGTCCAAGCGAAACTGTCCTGCCTTCTGCTGTCCCTGCCACCACCCTCTGTGTCTCTAACCTCCTCAGTACTGCCAGCAAATCGCCTTTGGTGGTGATTCCTGTTCACTCCTGACTCATTCCTGCAGGAGTCTGAGCCCAAGTCCCTTCTCTTGTAAGAAGCAGGGAGAGCCTGTTGCATTACATCAGCTGTCCTGTAGCTTCCTTCAGAGAGCACCTCGATGGTCCACCTTTGATCACTGTGGACAAGCTTGCAATGAACATGGGTGCCCCAAACCCTTTTGAAGACCCCAACTTCAATTATTTGGGGAATAGGCAGAATACCTGTGTCATAGTGTGATTCTCCCAACGTGAAATTTGGGGCTCTGCTATTTTCTGCAGAGGGAGGCTGTGCTATTTGCTCCATAAACTGTGCACAGGGCTCTGATCCCTCCAAGTTCTCCACAGGTTTATTTGTTGGGGAGGGGGCAGGTGTTGGGGTCACACTTAGCAGTGCTCAGCATCACTCTAGAGGTGCTCAGGGGACCATACACAGTGCCAGGGACTGAACTGGGACTGGCCACTGGCAAGGCAAGTACCTTAACCCCTGTGCTATCTCTCCAGCTACGAGAACATTATAAAACTTTGTTTTGGATCCAGACAACATCCGAAACTTTACCACATTCCTGACCTCCTGCTAGTTTCCAGATAATTTTATTTATTTCCGTTTGAGGCTGGGGGCCCCTGATGATGCTCAGGGCTTACTCTTGACAGTGCTCAGGGATCACGTCTCTTGGTACTCAGAGGGTTCTATGTGGTACTGGGGTAAAACCTGAGTTAGCAGATACAGGGACGCGCCTTCCCTCTGTACTGTCTCTCCAGCACCTCAAATGCCTCATTTCAAAATAAAAAATCCAGGTTCAGGCTCTAGAAGTTAAGATGTGGGTGAGAGACACGGCCTGGCTCCTCCTGCAGTCCGTTTCGAGACCCCTCTTCTCCTGAGTAAGTGGTAGTCAGGAGGTGGTGACCTGGCATAGTACCCCCATGCCAGGATTCTGGGTTTCTCACTGGAACCAATTGCTGGCAAGGAGTAAAGAGGTGAGGGGCCGGAGCGATAGCCCAGCGGGTAGGGGCGTTTGCCTTGCACGCAGCCGGCCTATGCCGGCCCGGGTTCGATCCCCAGCATCCCATATGGTCCCCCAGCATCGCCAGGAGTAATTCCTGAGTGCAGAGCCAGGAGTAACCCCTGAGCATCGTTGGGTGTGACCCAAAAAGCAAAAAAAAAAAAAAAAAAAAAGGAGTAAAGAGGTGAGCCTGGTCATGGTGAATCGAGTGGAGAGAAGCAGCCATTGGGGAGATTATGGTCCAGACCCTGAGTCCCAGGCATGTCTCTGGACGCTGAGGGCAATGAATGCCATACAGCACAGGCCGTCCTGGAAGCAACGCTCAGGGGGCAGGATTTCCTCCTCACCCGAAAGACAGACAGCTCGGGGATCAGATCCCAGCTTGTCTTTTCTCCACAGGCTAGGCCTGCTCTGAGCCTCTCAGTGCAAAGTGGGGTTCTTGTCACTGAAGAAATGTAGAAAGCAATTAGGACTATGACAATTTTTGCTGATACTATTAAGAATAAATATAATAAATGACTGTTTCTCTTCATTAATAATACGTGCAATTGGTACAAACCAACGAATTGCAATTTATTATAAGTACCTTTGAGGGCCAAGATCTTATTCCAGTATTTCTTATTTTTTTAATTACATGCTATTTGCCTTTAAATTTCCATTTAGTCGTCATCCTCTTCGAACTTCCCCTCCCTTGGATCCTCTCACAGGACCAAGTTTCCAGACATAGGTCCCTGGACATGTTCTGCAGTCCCACAGGTGCTCTGAACTCCAGTAAGCTCCGCCCCTCTCTGTGCCCAGTGAGCACCGCCCTCTCCCAGGCCCAGTAGTTCCGTGCCCAGTAAGCTCCACCCCTTCTCCCTTGCCCTGTAAGTCCGCCCCCTCTCCCGTGGTCCACCACCCAACAACATCCCTGAGGCTCAACATGCAGTGGGTTCCCTAAAATTTTCTCTGTAGCACTTCAGAGCAATGAGTGGCGTGTGCTGGGTCTTAACTGCCTAGTCTCTAAGACCATCAGCCTGGTGAGTTCCTTACTGAGCCATCAGAGAGCACATTAGGGCAGTCCCCACTGTGTGCCAGGGCCCTCTCCAAGCGAGGGGAGACCAGGCATTTTGGATGTGTGGAGAGCCCATTTCAGATGGATGGTGTGCCCAGCACCCAGACCACAGCCACTCAGAATGACTCAGAATGACCATTTCATGTCTGAAATGAGACTCACTTTCATCGCAATGGCAGCAAAGTGGTTGCTGAAGGGTGTGAGTTCAAGCTCAGGTGCCAGTAAAGGGACACCTTCAGGCACTGTCTGTGTCCTGCTGGGGGGGAAAGGACTGGCACTGAGACCCTCCCTCAGCAGCCAGGACAGAGCCGGGAGGAGGGACCAGGGCCGCGCAGCCCTGCAGAGCAGAGCTGTGACTCATCCTTCCATGGAGGCCCCATTTTTCATCTCTGCAGCCCCATCAACTGTCAGCTCGCACGGGGACAACACCCAGGTCAAGCTCAGTTCTTCCTTATTGGACTCAGAGGGTGGTTTCCCCAGATCCTTGGCCTCAGTCACTGGCACAAGCTGAGCTGGGAGAGGTCATTTGCCCGAGTGGGCCTAATTTGTTTCTGATTCCCTTTATCTTGGAAGCAGGAGAGAGTCAGAGAAAGTGAACCAGCTGGGTGCCTGAAGCCACATGTAGCTTACTAGCAGAACCAGGTGGATCCGTCAGGGGTGGCCATTACCAGGTGGGTGAGTGCTGGTGTTGCTCAGAGAAGGGACTCAAAAATTGGTGACTTCTGATGTAGACCTCCACTGGGGTGGGGGGTGGAGTAGAGTGATTAGCAGGAGCCTCTGACCTTGAGCCCTCACCGCTGCACCCATACTACCACGCCTGACCTCTGAGTCCAGCCCTTTCCGCGGCACTTGACTCTGAGTAAGAGCTGGCTGATTCCCCAGATCAATGTTGTTGGCAACTCTGGTGCCGATTCACAAGGAAAAAGCCTTACAGACAGACTTCCAGAAGGAGAGAGCAGGTTCTGGGCCAGGGGCAGGGAACAGGAAGATGAAGGAGCCTCAGAGAGCGTTTTAAGACGTGGCATGGAGCAATCCTTGCTGACCTTTTGCAGGAGAGAAGTAGCCAAGGATGGAATTCACCCACAGAGCAGCCCACAGCCTGGCTCCTGTGTCTGCAAAACCCTTCCCCCTTTAAACACTCCTACCCCATTCCCTTCCTGGTTCAGGGCACCCCCCCACCATCCTGCTTCCGGTCTCTGTAACCTGTTTGTCTGACACAGACACCTGCTCTCCACGCACATCTGCCCCCTGCAGAAGGGAATGTTGAACAACCAGGCTCCCTGCCTGCCAGATGCTAGTCCAGGAGACATAATAAACAAGCCCCAAAAGAAAACAGCAAGAACAGCGAGATACAACTTTCTCTGCTGAAGAGGGTGCAGCTAAATGTGTTAGGCGGCTTTGCTGATCAGGAGGGAAATTGGGCATTTCAGGTCATTGATCCTGCTTCCATGAGCCACCTACAGCCTCAGAATGGAGTGGAAGCGCCAGCAGAGACCACACTGCCAAGCGACACTCTGACTCACCTTGATTTGGGGGCATGAATCTAGGGCAATTGGACTCCGAGATCAGAAGGGTGGCATGCCAACATTTGAGACTGACTCCATGGGTCTGCAAACTGCAGTCCAGAGGTCAAACCCCAAGGACGGTGTTTGGTTTTGAGGGGGAGGCACTCTTGGATGGCCTTGAGTATCTGGGGGCTCTGGGGACCCATGCATCAGCAGGGTGAACCTAGGGCCTTACATGTGCAAAAGCACGTGCTCTGCCACTTGAACTACATCCCTGGTCTTGTATTTGGGTCACATCTGGTGAAACTCAGGGCTTACTCCTGGCTCTGTGCTCACGTGTTACTCCAGGTAGGCCTCGGGATCATGAGTGGAGCGGGTATTCAAAATGGGGTTAGTGGGGTTTAAGGCAAGTATTTTAACCCCTGTTCTATTTCCCAGGCCCCTGGTCACTTTTTTTTTTGTTTGTTTTTTACGCAAGAAAAACTGAAAGTAATCTTGGTGCCATGGCATTGGATGTTAGTCAACATTTTTTCTGGATCAACTTAGCTTTGGGAATTTTCTCTAATGCCCAGAAACCTCTTCTGTTCACACTTTACAGGTGACTTGGAAACATTTACTATTTGGAGGTGTTTGCTGGGCAGCGAGGCTTACCCTCACCCTTCGGTCTGAGCCTTCCCAACAGTCGCCTATCTTGTGTCATCTGCAAAAAAGCATTCTTTGGGCTGGAGCGACAGTACAGCAGATAGGGCGCTTGTCTTGCTGCCAACCCAGGTTCGATCTTCAGTATCCCATTGGGTCCCCCTAGCACTTCCAGGAGTGCAGAGCCAAGAGTAATCCCTGAGAACCGTCAGGTGTGGCTCCCAAACAAACAAAAAAAGCATTCTATAGGAATAAATCCCAGGCATCAAGACCAAAAAATAGCTTTTGAAAAGCAACTATTGGGGCTGGGGCAATAGCACAGCAGGTAGGGTATTTGCCTTGCACGCGCCTGGCCCGGGTTCAATCCCTGGCATCCCATATGATCCCCCATTACTCCGGTTACTCCCACTGCCTGCCAGAAGTAACCCCTGAGCATCGCCAGGTGTGATGCCTCCCCAAAACAAAAACAAACAAACAAACAAACAAATAAATAAAAAGAACCTATGCTTTTGAAAGCTTTTCTATGCTTACAGAAAATTATACTGCAGATTAGTTAAGGCTGTACTAAATAGCTCGCACTTTGCATTGATTAGTTTTATGGTGGGTTTCAGGGCACTGGAAACCCAGTGCCCTGAATGTGGGGGGCAGAGGAATCAATGTTTCCCAAGAGAAAGGCATCAAGGTCATTGTACTAATCTAGTTGCATTGAAAATGAAAATCTGGTGCATTCTTTAAAGGGGGACAGACATCATGCAATATTAGAAACACTGGAAATTTAAATTTCCCCAAAGAGCTTTATTGATCTGATGCTGGTGTGGGAGCAAAACCACTCCCTGCATAGAAGGTTGTGGAGAGGGAAAGCCAGCAAAGGGTGTTTGTGGCACTTCTTTAGAATAGACAGTTCCAAGAAGACAGTATCAGGACCACCCTTCATGCAACGCTCACTGGAATAATAAACATATCCAGTGACAATGAACATTTTGACTGGAAGTGAGAAGGAGAATAGGAGGTGGGTGAAGCCTGAGTTTGGGTTCCCAGGAAAAGGATAGAATGTGGCGAAGGAACTGGGAAGAAGGAGAAAGAGGAGTTGGAGAAGGAGGAGGAGGAAGGGGGGGGGTAGGAAGAGAAGGCAAAGGAGAGCAGAGGAGGAAGAAAAAAAGAAGTAAAGGGGGAAGAGGGGGAGGAAGGTGAAGATGAAGGAAAAGGAAATGAGGAGGAGGAGGGAGGAAGAGGAGATGAGACGGGAAAGAAAGAGGACAGAAGGAGAAGTGGAGAGGAGGAAGAGGTGGAGGAAGAGGAAGAGAGAAGAAGAGGAGGAAGAGGAGGAAAAGGAGGAGGAGAAGGAGGAAAGGAAGGAGAGGATGAATAAGAGAGGAGGAAGAGGAGGAGAAAGGAGGAGGAGAGAAGTGGAAGAGGAAGAGGTGTCGGGAAGAGGAAAGGAGAAGAGGGAAGAGGAGGACGAGGGACGAGGAGGAGGAAGGGAGGAGAGGGAAGAGAAGGAGGAGAAATGGCCTGTGACTTGGGTGAGGATGAAATGTGTAACCTTCAAAACTTTCAGCAGTGGCCACTTCTTCCTGTCCCTCTCCCCAGCCTCTGAGCCTCTCTTTTGGTGACTGGTCAGAGCTTAGGCCCACTGACAAAGCAAATGGAAGCAAAGATAAACAAATGGGATTATATAAAACTGAAAAGCTTCTGCACCTCAAAAGAAACAGTGACCAAGATACAGAGACAGCCCCCAGACTGGGAAAGAATATTCACCCAATACTCATTTGATAAGAGGTTAATATCCAGGATATATAAGGCACTGGTAGAACTTTACAAGAAGAAAACAGTCAACCCCATCAAAAACTGGGGAGAAGAAATGAACAGAAACATCCAAAAAGAACAAATTCGAATGGCCCAAAAGCGTATGAAAAAGTACTCATCACTAATCATCAGGGAGATGCAAATCAAAAGAACAATGAGGTATCATTTCATGACACAGAGACTGGCATACATCCAAAACAGCAAGGACAACCAGTGGTGGCATGGATGTGGGGAGAAAGGGACTCTCATTCATTGTTGGTGAGAATGCTGACTGGTCCAGCCCTTTTGGAAAACAACATGGAAATTCCTCCAAAAACTAGATATTGAGCTCCCATTTGATCCAGCCATACCACACCTAGGAATATACCCTGGGAAGCCAAAAACACACAGCAGAAACACTATCTTCACTTCTATATTCATCACAGCACTATTCACGATAGCCAGAATTTGGAAACAAATGCCCAAGAACAGAAGACCGGCTAAAGAAACTTTGGTACATCTACACAATGGAATACTATGCAGCTGTGAGAAAAGACAAAGTCATGAAAATTACCTGCAAATGGATGGACAGTAAAAAACATATTTCTATGGACATGGAGACGATCATGCTGAGTGAAGTTAGAAGGAAAAAGGACAGATATAGAATAATTGCATTCATTAATGGGATATAAATATATACCAGTGGTCTACTAATGATGCTGTCTTGTTTGCCAAGGCATCAAAAATCAGATGGGCTGGACATGTAATGCGATTTGGAGACGACCGCTGTACTAGAGCTGTTACCAACTGGATTCCATGAGACGTCAAAAGATCATGTGGCCGCCACCTACAAGATGGTCAGACTTCTTCATCAAGACCCTGAACGAATGGTTTAAGGCTCTTCGTATTCCTGGAGCAAGCAGATGCCATTGGGCTACACTGGCATGTGACAGGGACAAATGGAAACGTTACTGGCGCTGCTTGAGCAAATCAACGAATAACGGGATGTCAAGTGATCAAGGTCTACTAATTGTGGGAATATTAATGCCAGACTAGAACTAAGCATTGAATGTACACAAAGGAATTTTACATGATAATCCCTAAATGTCTGTAGAACAAGCTACAATGTGTAAGGGGAGAGAGAGACAGAGACAGAGACAGAGAAAGAGACAATGAGAGGAAAAGCAAAAGTGCTATAGAGGTAGGCTTGGGGTGGGTGGGAGGAAATGTGGGAATAGAGCACTGGTGGAGGGATGGGTGCTGGAACACTGTATGACTAAAACCCAATTATGAACATCTTTGGTTTTTTTTTTTTTTGCTTCTTGGGTCACACCCGCGATGCTCGGGATTACTTCTGGCTCTTTGCTCAGGAATTACTCCTGGCAGTGCTCAGGGGACTATATGGGATGCTGGGGACCAAAACGGGTTGGCCACATGCAAGGCAAACGCCCTACCCGCTGTGCTATCACTCTGGCCCCACATCTTTGTAATTGTATATCTCATGGTGGTATAATAAAAAAGAAAAGAAAAAATTAAACAAACAAACAAACAAATAAATAAATAAGAGGAGGATGAGGCATAGTCTAGCGGGCAGAGCTCTTGCCTTGCATGCAGCACCACATATGGTTCCCCAAGCACTGCCAGGAGTGAGCTCTGAGGACAGAGCCAAGTGTTAGCCCTGAGGACTGCCAGGTGTGGTCACCAAACAAAAAAAAAAAAAACAGAAGGAAAAATCCCCCATAAATCAACGTTTATTCTTTAAAATATGCATGTTTTTACAATGGGGCAGGGACCAGGGGGAAATGGAAAGATCATCCAGTTGCCCAAGGGCCCCAGGAGGGCCACTGGACTATTTCTAGCTACTTTCAAGTCTGCTGGACATTTTTTCCACAATAAAAAATATTTTTATGACATTGAGATTTGGGTGTGTTTGAATCTGCCGGGAGGCAGAGCGCCAGGGGTGAAGAACAGGGGAATCTGTTTGCAGGAACTGTTTTTGGAAAGCATCTTGGATTCAGAGAGAGGCGGGGGCCAGTGCTGTGTGCTGTGTGCACTGAGGGGCTCACCCCCATACCAGGTCAGAGCCACATCTGTAAGAGGAGGGGCTTTCAGTTCTGGCGAGGGGCGTCCTGTTCAAGCAAAGCACTGCACAGAAGATGCTGCCTCACCTCTGTGGGGCAGAGGGAGGTTCATAGGACAAGTTGGGCAAAACAGTGGGTTTGTGTGGGGACACTGGAACAGAGGGAGGCTGTTGGGAGCACTTTATGTATGTATGTATTTATCTATTTATTTATTCATTCATTCATTTATTCTTTTTGGGCGATGCTCAGGGGTTACTCCTGGCTCTGCACTCAGGAATTAGTCCTGGTAGTGCTCAGGGGACCATATGGGATGCTGGGGATTTAACTTGAGTCAGCAGCATGCAAGGCAAATGCCATACCCGATGTGTGCCATCACTCTGCTCTGTTGGGAGCACTGTAAAAAGAGAAAAAAGCTATTTTTTCCACTCTGGAAAAGTTTGTATTCTCTCTTGAACATTTGAACACTTATTCTCTCTCTCTCTCTCTCTCTCTCTCTCTCTCTCACACACACACACACACAATAGAAACTATTTAACTTCACATACATACAAAGGAGTAGGACTAGTGGAGAAATAGTACAGGAGAAATGGCGTCATAGGTAAAGTGCTTATATTGCATGTGGCTGACCCAGGTTCAACCCCCAGCAGTACATAGAGTCCCTGAGAACAGAGCAAGGAGTAAGCCCTTAGCACATCTGGGAAAGAAGGAAGGAAGAAAGGAAAGAAAGAAGGAAGGAAGGAAGGAAGGAAGGAAGGAAGGAAGGAAGGAAGGAAGGAAGGAAGGAAGGAAGGAAGGAAGGAAGGAAGGAAGGAAGGAGGGAGGGAGGGAGGGAGGGAGGGGAGGGAGGGAGGGAGGGAGGGAAGGAAGGAAGGAGGAGGCAGTGGAGGTTGGGTGGGGCCCTTCGCAGCCTCGGGTTGCACTCTGGCCCATCTGCAAAGTGAGTTTCCCATTTGCAAAGACATGCATCTCCAGCATAAGACCTCAGGAAGACGGGAGGCAGCAGGCAGTGCTGTGCCGCCCACTAGTCCACTGACCACATGCTTTGCCACACCTCCCAGGCCACTTAAGACAGTACCCGCCTTAGGGGTCCTCCCACTGTGAGCCCGTGGTTCTCAGGACCCCTATGAATGCTCTGGAGCTGCATGAATGGACTAGTTCCACGCACCTCAATGTTGAATGAATTTGAAATCAAAGACCAAACCACAAGCACCCTGCAGAGGAAATGAGAGGAGGGTTCTAGAGAGAGCTAGGGCTGGGGAAAGAAGAGCAGCAGTGGGTGGGGGCAGCCACACAGCCCCACCAGGCTGTGTGCTCCCAGCATTTTCCTGGCATTCCTGCCCAGGGTCTGACGGGGCTCCCCTTGGCTTTTCTTTTCTGGTGTCCTCTGTGCTTGAAGCCATCATTAGGGACTTGTTCAGAATCTCTCTCAAGGCACAACGAGCTGCCATCCCCACCTGCTCACTGGGCCTGTGGTTTAGTGGTTTCTGACTCCGGCATTATGACACCGAGTCCCTGGAACAATATCAGAGTGAGGATAAAAGAGTGAGGCTAGGAGGCCCAGGTCTGGGCCTTCCAGAAGCCGAGTTCGTAGGGAAGTGTTCTAAGAAACTTGAAAAGAAGTGGAAAAAGGTGAGAAGCGATGACAAGCATGAAGTCATTGAGTTCAGATTCGCATGTGGAAAACAGCTTGGAGGGTCTGTGTCTTGGAGACCACCTTCCCCCCTAAGTGATTCAGAACCCTCCTCATGTATCAGGATAGGGCCTAGGTCAGTGGATGAGGAGGCCCCAGGGCCATAAGGGTATTGGGGCTCATTTTGGAAGCTCCATTTGATCTCAACGGGTCTGTCTTCAAGGAGGGGGTCTGGGATGAGAGAAAGGACACCTGGGGCTTCATTCTCTGTTTATGGTGTGGACACGGATGTATTGGGTTCACTATGAGGCTGTGGTCCTTGAAAAGCTAGAGTTTCCCTATGCAGCGCTGGGGGTCTACGCTCCAGTGCAAACGTCTACAGGTCCCGTTCCTGGGGTGCCAAGTTCAAGTTACCAACTGTTGTGCTGGTTGATGCTTGTTTGGGAGCCGTACTCAAAGGTGCTCAGGTCTTGTTCCTGGCTTGGTGCTCAGGAGTCCTGGGAACCCCATATGGGGCTGAGGATTAAACCTTGGTCTTCTGAGTGCAAGCCAAGCACTTATCTCTGTACTACTGCTTCAGCCGAAAGTCACCATTTTCATGGAAATACTCAGAATCTCTCCAGAGAAGTTCTGCCACAGGTGCCAGTGTGGATTTTTCCCAACTCCTGATCCTGCCTCCAGATTCTGGCACTGGGTTTCTGGAAGCTTCTCAATCTGATTTATAGGAACTGACCACCTATAATCCTGGCTCCTGTGTGGGCCCTTCGCCTGTCTAGATGAGCTCCTGCCCTTTCCCTCACATCCCAGCCTTCGCTCACTCTCCCCCAAGTCCTGCAGAGACATAAGACCTCCAACCCCTGAAGAACAAAGAGGAAGGATTCCTCCCATTGGGTGGGAACGGACAGGGGGAAGCTCCTCTGGAAATCAGAAAAATGCCATTTCTCCATATGCACTGGTAGTGGGGGTGGGCTCTGGAAAGGGGGCCAAGATGGGAAAACATGTTGCCGCTGCTGTACCTCGAAAAGTTCTATAATATACAGAATTGACCCAGAAGGAGGCCACGAAGATTCAAGTTACAATGAAGACGGTCTGGCCATCTTCCAGTTTCTGCTATCCCACTCTTGTCCAGCTCCCTCTGCAGATATCCTGGCCTCCAGCTCTCAACTGGAAGGATGACACTGACACACAAGGTCGTCCAGGCAAGGAATCCTTGGTGGCCTCAGGGGTGTGGATCAGTGGACATCACTCCCACTACACCTTTTGTAACCCTTCAGTAGCTACACATCTGGATATACTCACACTGGTGCATGTGTGTGCACGCGCACACACATACACACACGCACACACACACCCTTCTGTGTGGTTGTGCTCCTGCAGGAGACCTACACGTTTTCAGTGGAAACAATGAACCAAGTGCCCGTGCAGGGCGCAGAGGGAGGAGGGGCGGGAGGCCGGGCCTGACTCAGTGGAAGGAAGTGGCGTGTTTCCATCTCTGAGCTGAAAAACAAGCAGGTGCAGGCGGGAGGCCGGCATGTGGCTGGCATTTCCCTGCCGTGTTTGTGAATGAAGGTGGGAATGCTCCGTTCCTCTAATCTCCTCTGTTACAAGAAACCCAGAAGCCCCCAGTGGAACACAAACAGTGGGCCTTGCTGCCTGGGGGTGCTGGGGAAACCCACAAGTGCCCGGCCAGGGAATAGGGGCGCTGCCCTGCCCAGGTGTCAGACACCCCATTTTCGAACAAGAAACCCAGCCACCTTCTTGGCCATTTGGCTTCTTTCTTCTCTAGGTGGACAGGTAGTGGGCATATGGGGTGGGCGTGATGTCCTGGCCAGGAGAGACTGTGCAGGGTGGCCCAGGTTGGAGCTCAACTCTCACCCCCTTGCTGTGCCATTAGCCTAGGAGGGGTGGGAAGGGCCAGGCTGGAACTCTCATGGTGTTGCAGCCCCTTAGCTCCCATTTCTTCACAGACCTGCACTGAGAACAGCTTCTCTGCCAGGAGGGGTGTCTGTGCCTTAGGGGCTGGAGGAAGGTGACTGTCCCACAAAGAAGCATTAACCAAGAGTCACTGGTCTAGGGGGACAATGATTCTCTTCCTGGACCCACACGGGGAGCCCCGATCCAGCAGCACCCTGAGATGCGGCTGTCAAGCCTTCAGTTCTGTTCTGAACCTGGAGCCAACAGCCGGAGCCCACAAACAGCAGAGCTGAGGGAGGGGAGCCCCATTTGGGGTGCTGTCTGTGGCTGAGCCCTCACAGTCCGTTCATCTGTTTGGAGTGCACAGCGGCAGCCAAACAATGGAAGAGGAAAAAAGAAGAAAAATCCCCCCATTTTCACAAGGAGGTTTACTGGAAAAAAGTTTCTAATAAACAGCGTCGGGAGGATTCGCACAGCAATCTCGAAACCAGCTTCTAGCCGTCCAGTGTTGTTTTCAGAATCCTTCCCTCCTGCAACTTCTGGGCTGGGCCAGGAGTAAGAGATGGGCTCCGCCGGCTGTGCCTCCCCCAAATAAATTTACAAATCTTGTTGCTCCTTTATAGATGCCAACCCCACACATGGCCTCTGTCTGAGGTCTGGGATCAGGGATTACACCACATACATGGGATGTGGGGGCCCCAGATCACCCAGAAGGGGGATTCTTATCTCCTGGATCTGGCCCCTTTGCCTGTGAATATACTTTTTCCCATGGTGAGAAACAGAGATGAGGGAAGTGTGGGTGTCCAGCAAGAGTGAGCCTGGCCCAGCACTACACATGCCCCCCAGCACTGCTGGGTGCAGCTCAGGGCAAAGCCAGAGTAAAGTGGGATGGCCCAGGTGGCCCTGACAGCATCCTGGGCCAGAGCAGCATCCTCAGGGCTGTCCTCCACCCTGTCCAGGTGGGGTCCCAGGACCCTCTAACCACTGTGCCAGTGCCCGGTCCCACCAAAACAACCCCAATAGTTACAGAAAGCAATAAAACATGATGCTCTAGCATCACTTAGCAAGCTTTATAAAGGAGCCTCAGGTGTGTCCAGGAATGAAGTAGGAGGGGGTAGAGGAGGCCCCAGAGGCCACATGTTGGGAGGAGGGAGGATGGCATGAGAGCTCATGGGTCAGAGACAGACATGGATGCAGGGCGCCCGTGGAAACCCAAGCACAAGGTCACACATGCTCATGAGCTCCACACTCTCGTTAGCCCCAAGCTGCTCTTGCACTGCCAGCCTTGACTACTTTGGGTTCATTTTGCCAGACACACCAGCATGCCCTGTCCAACACACCCTCAGCATGTGGCTGCAGTCAGACATGAGGTTCCCTCATGCTTATGCCCCCTCCCTCACCCCACAGATACGAGCTAGGACAAAGGGCTCAGACAGCAAGGGCAGGTCAGGGAAGGGGCAGGGAGGAGGCCCCACAGGCAAGCGCCTTACCATGGACAGAGAAACACACACAGAAGGGAACAGTCAGAGGTCTTCTCGGGCTCCTGCACAAATCACGCGTGGTCCTGGCCAGATCGGGGAGCTTGGAATCCTCCCCTCTCTCTGATGGAGGCACTCAGGCTTCTGTTCCCCTTCAATGGCATCGTTGTGGGAAGGAAGTTGACACTGGTGGTGGGATTGGATGGAAAATTGGAGGCCTCAAAGTCTACTATGAACAACTTTGCCAACCATGTTGCATTCATGAAAATTAAAAAGTCGATACTGGGGTGTGGGGACAGGTCAGTGGTGGAGCACCCACCTTGCAAGCATGAGGCTCTGAGTTTGATTCCTGGCACTGCCCCTCATTGTAAATGTGGTAGTGGTGGTGCTGATGTTTAGGATCCCAGGAGCCACTGATATCATGGGTGAGCGAGCACTGCAAGGAGAGTCTGTGAGAGAGTACTGCAAGGAGACCTTCTGACACTGTGACCCCAATATAAGGAAGGGAAGGGGAAACGAATCAATAGATCCAGGATGTAGTCACTCAAGTAATAGACTTGAGTAATGTAATAGACTCAAGTAATAGAGCATATGTCTAGCATGGACAGGGCCATGGGCACCGGGGGACTTTGTGCATTAGTGCTGGATACTGGACACTAGTGGATCTCTATCAGATAGACTATAATAAAATAGAAATTAAAATAGAATTTTAAAAAATTGACTTCCAAGCAAACAACAATAACCAAAACAGCAAAAACAAACTAAAGGGAGTCTGGGAGGAGGAGAGAAGCACAGGATGGGGGCCCAGGCCAGTGGCTAGAACTCAGCGGCCACCTCTGGAAGAGCACTGGTGCCGTCCCCTGCCCAGGAGCATTTCCATGTGGCCAGTATCCTACAGAAAGTCATTCCACCTGCCATGTCAGCTTAGAACTTATTAGAACTTAAGCTACCCTGTGCAGAAAATGGGGAGGCAGGTGATGGACTGGAGAAGGAGGAGGAGCAGATGGAGAAGAGTAAGGTGAAAACATTTTAAGATCTCACTGGGGGCTCTAGAAAGGCTGTCGTGAGGGGCAGAAGGAAAAGGAAGCGGAGAGAGGTGCACCAGGAGGGTGCGAGGATTGTGCCTTTGCAGCCTACAATGGCTCGGTTCTGGTGGGCAGCGGGGACTTGGCCTGAGGGGTTGAAGACCCGAAGGCTGAAGGTTTCTCTGACCCAGCACTACTTGGTCACTTCTGATGATGTTCAGACAGGTACCGATGGCCTCAGGCCCCAGTGAGGAGCAATGGAAGGTAGCGTGATGAGCTCTCACGATGGCTGATGGACTGGCAGGGCACATCCCCAATAGCAAAACAACACCACTGTGACATCCGACAGTGGAGCCACTATATACTAGAACTGTGTATTTGTACATGTAAACTGAACCCTGCCGGGAGGCTGTTGAACCAGAGGCAGCCACTGGGCTGCATCAGGCGCAGGCATGTCAGCAAAGACCCAAAGATAAGGGACTTCTTCCGGGGGCACAACCTATCCTCACACCTCTCTAAAGTAGCTGGCAACATCACCCAGCCCAGATTACTGTCTCTCTCCCCAACATCACCACACAACCAGCTTGTATGCTGAAAAAAAATCTCTAATAGATTTCACTGGAGGCAAAATGTGTTTGGACCTGTAAGTGCAGGTGTGGATTTGAAACCATTTCCTCTAAACAAGTCTCTAGAAACCTGCCATCTCTCTGGGAAGAACCTCAAGTTCCCAGAGGTCTGGAGCCAGGAGCTATTTCAAGAGGAGGGTAGAGGGGACAGAGTTTCATGCCTGAGTCCTTATGTGCCCTCAGGTGCTCTAATGGGAAAAGATTCATCTCCATCAGATCTTGGTTTTATCTTTTTCTTTTCAAGGCTCATCTGTGATTCTCCCCAAAGGCATTGATGTTTCTCTAGCCTCAATTACTCCTCCACTCCCCCGCCCCCTTTGGTAAAGTCCTGACATAAGATATTAATTTCGCTCATTCCCCAGGAAGTAAAAACTCATGGAAAAGATAGTGCACCATACCTCAGGAAGGTGAAGCTGAGAACATGCAGCCTGCAGAGAACAGAGACTTTGGGAAGAAAACAGAGATGAGTTAGGGTCCCAGCTCCCTGCAGGACTCATGTGCTTCCAAATGTCTGAGAACGAGGCTCTAGAGAAAACTGAATCATTCCCACTCGGAACAAACCAGAGAAAGCAAGGAGCTTGAGAGTGTCGTTCTCCCCTAAACTCTTCCGCCAGCCTCCCTGAGTGGGGTTGGGGGTTGCTGAGCATGGCCACAGGGAACCATACAGAATCTCCTCGGTGCGACTCATGGATAGCAAAGCAACGGGTCTATTCCTGAACACAGTGGCTGTTTCAAAGGTTCTTATCAGAACTTATATTTCCGAACCCATTTGTCATTCAAAATGTCACCAAGAAGAATGCATTAGCCATCGGTTTATACATAACGGAGTTTCATGTTGTGACTTGGTACTGTCAAGCACAGGATAATAAACTTTTCTTATTTAAGAAAAAATATCAAACCTATAGGTTGGTTTACTCTTCAAAAAAATCTTCTTTTCTGACGAGGATATGTTTTCAGTGTTGTGTGAAGAGATGGAGGGAAGGAAAATGGGGAGGGGAGGGCGTGCTTAGCTGAGGAGCTGTTTGCAGTGAGGTGAAGACGATAGTGCTTAGAGGTGCAGACATGGTTCTTAGTGGACACCCCCATAACCCGTCCCTCAGGTTGTGTGTGTTAGGGTCTTCATTTGATTACAGAGCAACACTATTTTAGAAGATGTCACCTATTGGACTAGGAGATAGTTCAAGGCGTAGGGCACAGGCCAACTATGGTGAGGCCTCAAGTTCCATCCCTGACATCTCATGTTTGATTTCCCAACACTTGGGGGTGGGATTCGTACAAAAAAGAAAAGTGATTGTGTGTGCCATTACTAACAGCTTCAATTTGAATATTGGTGACTTCCTTCCCACTTTTATTGGACACAATGGTTTTCAATATTGACAATATAGTTTCATGCCTACATTAGACTAACAAATGTTCCTACTGCCACCCACCAATTATATTTGCGATTTGTCATCCTTCTCTTGTTTTTTCATGGGCCCTGATTTAATGTTCGCTCTCTCTGTCTCCATTCTCTTTAAGTTCTTTTTTAAGCTTTTCTAAGAATCTCCTTTGGGTCTTGTTGATTTGATAACTCCCACTCATCTGTGTCTCCTATGTCTTTCAGTTCTGTTTTTACTTCTTTTTACTCACGGATGAACCTTTTGGGTAACTTTTCAGCTGGACACTCAGCTCTTGCCCAAACTTTCTTCCTCTGGGAGTATTTCTATAGCTGTGTCTCACAGTTTGATGTGAACATCTTTTATTTATTTTCAGTTCTTGACTTTTTCTAATTTTTTGTGTTACATCTCCTTTGTGTTCTTTAGAAACCTAAATTTCTAAACATAGCTGGTTTTTTTTTTTTTTTTTTTTTTGGGTCACACCCGGCGATGCTCAGGGGTTTTTCCTGGCTCTGCACTCAGGAATTACTCCTGGCGATGCTCGGGGACCATATGGGATGCCGGGGATCGAACCCAGGCCAGCATGAGCCAGCTGCGTGCAAGGCAAATGCCCTACCCGCTGGGCTATCGATCTGGCCCCATAGCTGGGTTTTTTAAACATTATCTTCTTGTTTCTGATTTCTAGTAAAATCTCGTGTAGTCAAATCACTTGTCTTTTGTCATTTAAGACTGGTTCTGGGGCCCATGTGTGTTCTTTCTCTAGAGAATGGCTGGAGGCCACCACACATTTCTGCTCAACTTTTCTCAAACTGTACTTTTTACATTTTCTTTGAATTTGATAATTATTTTGCTTACTAAATTCACTGTTCCTGAGAAAAAGTCGTTAAGAAAACTGATGTATGGAGGAGATAGTACAATTGTAAGGTACTGAAATGCAGTTGATGATGTGGCATTACACGATCCCCCATCACCCCTGGGTGGGTCATTGGAGTGTCCTTGGAGGCCTCTGAGCACTATGGGGTGATCTGGGTACTTCCCAGTACTGCAGGGTTTGACCAGTACCACATCCACACCTTTACCCACCAGTTGGGGGCTGAAAATCACAGGGAGGCTCCCTGGGCCTCTTGAGCTCAGCCTGGAAGCCCCCAACCACCCCAAACAAAATCACAGGGAGGCTAACTAGGCCTCTTGAGCTCAGCTTGGAACCCCCCCCAACCCCCCCCATACAAAATCAACTGATGATTGTGGGTCATGCATCCCAGAAAATAAATTTTAAATTCTGAATATCCTTAAGTGTTATTATTAAACATATCTGAGTTTAGGCTCATTTTATCTTCTTGGAAAACTATGACTTTTTCCTCATGAAAGAGTAGCCATTGTTAGTACTAAATATATTTTGCCTTAAGTGTGTTTTTTTTATTAAAGTTGAATTTCTATTTATTTGACACCAAATTAGCAGCATGGCACCCTTTTCATGATTGTTTTTAGCTGGCCTGCTATTCTTTTGTTTTCAGGACCCAGAAAGAACATATCTTCAAACACCATGTAGGTGGGTTTCATTTTGTTTTACTTCATCTGAAAACTTCTGGACATTCTTGTGTTAATTCACTGGAAAATACTTTTACACACAGCTTGCATTTCCCTTGTGCCCTACATATTAGCTACTTTTATTTAATTCCTCACCAACACACACTGAGTTCAAAGGTTTGTTAGTCTTCAGATAATAATTCCATATTACCTGTTTTATCTAAATATTCTTTGTTTTGTATTTTTTGTTTTCTTTGAGCCACACCCAGAAGTTCCCAGGACTTACTCCTGGTTCAGGGATCACTCCTGGTGGGGTTTGAGAAACTACAAGAGTTGCCAGCAATTGAACCAGGTTTGCTGTACACCAATACAAGGCAAGAACCATAGCCATTGTACTATCTCTATGGCCCCTCAACCCTGGTCTTGATCATCGCTTCTCTGTTAGTTTGCCCAAAATGTGTTAATGTTGCCTGCAGGCAAATTGGAGGGGTTCCTGTTTCAATATTCTGCTTTCCATTCCAGTATCCTACTCTTTACATTCTGGCCCTCACCCCCATCTTTCCATCTCAAACAGAAACTTGTTTCTAGGCACCTTCAGTGTCCATCCTGACCCATAGCCTACAGGCTGAAGACAAGAGACGCTCATGGCTGCTAGCAATGATGAGGAAAAGAGACCCCTACCCATGTTTCAAACAGGCTCACTTGGAGCAGGACCTGCCAAGAGGCAGCTGTGTCTAGGAGACACAACACCATCATTAAATGCATTTATCCTTGAGGTGGTCTGGGTCTCACCTGGTACCCTGGGAATGTCCTCTTAATGTGCTCATGGTCTTGAGGTGGTCCAGACCATGCTCAGCAAAATAACATGCTTGGGAATTTATGCTTTGTCCTTTCCTGCTGGCTGCCTGCCTTTACTCCAGCCTCCAGCATAGTCTGTAAAATGGAGCTCTTGCCTTTGCTCAGGATACAGTTCTGGAGTGTAAGCTCACCTGGGTCCGCTAGCATAGCATAACCATGCTTTCCCCCTGCTCAAAGCATGCTGCTTGGTTTGTCACTGACTTTTGGAGGGAATTTCCAAACAGCAGTGATGGCCCCTGAGATTGCTGGCTCTGTTCTGGAGAACACAGGACTTGAGAGAAACGTGGACAGACAGCAGAGCATTTCTTTCTTCTTCTAGCATCTCAGCTAGTGATGGGCATTCTTCTGGACACCAACATCGTCTTCTGAACTGTTATTTCAAGAATCCAGGAACTATGAGAGCAAGTTTACTGAATGAAAGCTAAGGAACAAATTGGTTTGGAGGAATTGGTGGTGGTGGGAGGAGGTCCTTTGTACCAGGCTTACTTTGAGTTTATTTTGAGATTTAAAAAAAAATCTGGTGTTGCTGGGTGTCTGATTACATCTCAAAAACAACACAGAAAACTCATATGGGGAAAAAGACCCAGTGAACAAAAACAACCATTTTCCAAGGGCTACCGGAGCAAGTCAAACAGAAATCAAGCCCAACACCTCTCACCTCAGACCTACAGTCTCAATGCCTTGAATGTGATCACCTATGGCTCAGACAACTTGAGAGTCTGATAGAGAGCTTAGCTCTGTGATTCGTGTCATAGTCGATGGCAAGCTAGCTATGTGAGGATTAGGGGGGAATCAAAGAGGAATCATTGGTACAGACTGTACGAATGAACACCTGGAGAACAGATCTGATTTGGAGGCTTTGTTGATTCTGAGCATTTGTTGTAACTTGCCAGCATAGTTGCATGTAGGATATTGGAGAGACAAGACAGACTAAACTCCGTAACGGAAAATTTGGATCTATACACCCTATGTTCGATATGGGCCATTCCAGGCGAAAATACTGTGTGTTCTTTTAAATTTATTTATGGGGGGATCCTCCAAAGCAGTGCTCGGGGGCCCAGGGGGCCCTTCGGTGATTCTCAGTTAAACAGAAGGTTGGTTCCCGGCAAGAGTCTGCAGAAGCTAGGAATACCTCAGTGCTAGGTTTCTTTGGGTCACTCAGCAGTGCTGGGGCCACACCCAGCGGTACTCAGGGTACCATATGGTGCTGGGAATTACATCTGGGTGGGGTGTGAGCCAGGCAAGTGCCCTAACCCTATCTCTTGACTCAGTGCTTATTTTGCAAAAAAAGTGGAGAAGGGCACCATTATTGCTTTCTTGCTTGGGCATCACCTACAAACTTAGGCTGATGTGATCTCTAAGGCCAAGTGTATTGAGTAGATAAAACCAAGCAATGACAGGAGTGTGCAAAGAAGCATCCAAGACTGCAGCAATGCCGCCCAGGGGCCACTTGAGCAAATCCATGAACAACGGAAGACAAGTGATACAAGAAAATAAATAAATAAATATATTTATTTATCACTATCACTATCTTCCCTTTCATCATCGATTTGCTCGAGCGGGCACCAGTAGCATCTCCATATGTCCTGTCTCATGCTAGTAGAGCCCAAGGGCATCTGCTTACTCCAGGAACATAAAGAGTCTCAAACCATTATATTAGGTCATGGGAATGACCTAATATAATTGTTACTGGTATTTGGCATATCAAATACGACACGGGTAGCTTGCCAGGCTTACCATGCGTGTGGCATACTCTTGTAGTCACCTCTAAAATGAATATATTTATTCATACTAATATTTATGCCATTGGGCTACATTGGCACGTGATAGGGTCCAATGGAAATGTTACTGGCGCCCGCTCGAGCAAATCGATGAATAACGGGATTCAAGTGATCAAGTGATATATTAATCCTGGAGCTACTTTCTTTCATACTTACAAATTTATAATAAACAAAAATGCCAAATATATAAATTTTAAGAAAAAAAATCAAAAAAAGATTTTGCTATTTTTATCAGTTTATTCTCTGACGTTCTTCATTACTTTCTAATGATATGAAGTTCCATCAGATCCCATTTTCTTTCACTTTTCAATAATGAGTCTTGTAGAAATTAAATTTTAGAATTTAGGGGCACTCACGACAGTGCTCGGAAGCCATGGGGGTACATCTGCATGTGCCTGCGGGGTGGGGGCACACAGGCCCGAGATTGAGCCCCGGCCTCACACATGTGCGGTGTGCACCCACCCTGTCCTTGCCCGCTGAAGAACATCCTTTTACATTTCCTGCTCTACTAGCCGCAGGGTCTCAGCTTTAGTAAAAACGATTCTGCTTTTATTCTGGAAGAATATTTTTCTCTTCTACCACCATTTCATAACGGGGGCTGGAAAGACAGTGCAGTGGGCAGGGCACTTGCTCTGCATGTGACCAATTCACGTTCAATCCCCAGCCTCCCATATGGTCCCCTGAGCCCCACCGGGTTATGAGTGCAGACCCAAGCCCTGAGCACCGCGGCCTGCAGCCTCCCAAACAAAACACAGAACAGCAAATACAGAATGGCTGTGGCACTCTCTTCTGAGGGACCGCTGGGGTTGCTCCTGCTTGGAGCACTGCGCGCCTCGTGGGCCGCTTATGCACAGATGTGCTCTTAGCGACCAGGCTTCAACTCTGGCGGCGTTGGCCGTGTCCTTGTTCAGCCGTCCTGCTTTTTCTGAGCATCAGGAATCTGTCCATTTGTCTTCCAATAAATTCAGGACTTTTTTTTCTTCTTCTTCTCGCCCTTCTCCCCCACCCTTCTGTTGCCTAATTCTCTATTTTGAGGACCCTGATTCCACAAACCTGGGCTGCTAAAACATTTTCCACATGTGACTCCTTTTCACCCAAGAAATTCTTCACTGCCAGAATAACCTCGGATTCATTATGGGGTTAGTCCTGAATTGCTCTTTGGTCAGTGTGCATGCAGAAATCTTTTGTCATTGCCAGTTGTGTGTGTGTGTGTGTGTGTGTGTGATATTCCCATATTTAAACATAACCTGAGATTAATGAGGTCCACCAATGAAAGCAATTTCAAATGCCCTCTCCCTAATGAGGTCCACCAACGAATGGGATTACCTTAATGAGATGCACCGATGAACACAATCCCTTTTCCCATTGGTTCTTTCTATTCTCCACATAAAACTAAGGTGGTGATCAACCTTCTATCAAGGCTGGCTTTAGTTTTCTGTCCTCTATTCCACGAAACTTCAAGTTTCCTAGTCTGTCCTATCAAGGTAGTTTTGGGCTACAAGCCCAAGATATTAAATGTACTTCTTCATATCATCAGTCTTTTTAAGTATTCCTAGAAGAATCAAGATGAAATGTTTCAAATTATTTAAAAACTAAGTTGTGGTTTAATTCAGGGTTCCAAATAACATTCATACCATATAGTTCATTCAGAGATCGCTCCCTTTTTTTCTTACCTTTGAAATTTTCTGATTTCTTGGCTTAAGAAAAAATGTTATTTTTATAGTTTCCTGCAATACAGACATTGTGACTTTTCCATTGAGAAGTGTTTCAATCCCCTGTATTTACTATAGATTGCTGATGCTCTAGATGCTCAGCTTGACATTAGGTGAATCACTCCACTGGGACATGTTTCTCCTTATGAGATCAAAGCTAGGTTCTGCCTCCATGTCTGACTATTTTCCAGGGATGGGAGTAGGACCCAGAGGCACCTAAGGATGGAGGAAGTGACATCAGAGCCCTCTCCTACTGTATAATTCCTCACAGTTTTGAGGAATTACCCTCAACAATCACAAACCTTAGAGCACAAACCATGAGACGGTGCCAGTCTCTGTGGTTTCAGTGATATCTCATTGTTGTTTTGATTTGCATCTCTCTGATGATTAGTGATGATGAGCATTTTTTCATACGTTTTTGGCCATTCGAATTTCTTCCTTGCTAAAGTTTCTGTTCATTTCTTCTCCCCATTTTTTGATGGGGTTGTTTGTTTTCTTCTTGTAAAGTTCTGCCAGTGCCTGATATTAACCCCTTATCAGATGGGTATTGGGTGAATATTCTTTCCCATTCTGTGGACTGCTTTTGTATCTTAGTCACTGTTTCTTTTGAGGTGCAGAAGCTTTTTAGTTTCATGTAGTCCCATATGTTTATTTTTTTTTCTAGTTGCTTTGTTAGTGATGTTTCACCTTTGAAGATGCCTTTAGCTTCAATGTCGTGGAGGGTTTTTCCTATATTTTCTTCAATGTACTTTATGGATTCAAGTCTGATATTGAGATCTTTAATCCATTTTGATCTGACTTTTGTGCATGGTGTTAGACACAGGTCCAAATTCATTTTTTTACATGTCGCTGCCGTTTTCCCAACACTACTTGTTGAAGAGGCTTTCCTTACTCCATTTTAGACTCGTTGCACCTTTATCAAAGATTAAATGATCATGTGTTTGAGGTTGGGTGTCAGGATACTCAATTCTATTCCATAGGTCCACAGGTCTGTTTTTATTCCAATACCATGCTGTTTTAATTACTACTGCCTTGTAGTACAGTTTGAAGTTGGGAAAGGTGATGCCTCCCATCTTCTTTTTTCCCGAGGATTGCTTTAGCTATCCTTGGGGGGTTTATTGTTCCATACAAATTTCAGGAGTGTTTGGTCAATTTCTTTGAAGAATGTCATGGGTATCCTAATAGGGACTGCATTGAATCTTTACAGAGCTCTAGGGAGTATTACCATTTTGATAATGTTGATTCTCCCCATCCATGAGCAGGGAATATGTTTCCATTTCCTTGTGTCCTCTTTTATCTCTTGGAGCAGTGTCTTGTAGTTTTCTTTGTACAGATCCTTTACACACTTGGGTAAGTTGATTCCTAGGTATTTGATTTTCTGTGGCACAATTGTGAATGGAACTGTTTCCTTAATATCCCTTTCTTTTCTTTTATTTGTATATAGGAAAGCCACTGACTTTTTGGGTGTTGATTTTGTATCCTACCACTCTACTATCTGCGTCTATTGTTTCTAGTTTTTGGTAGAGTTTAGGGTTCTCTAGGAATAATATGTCATCTGCGAATAATGATAGCTTGACTTCTTCCTTGCCTATCTGGATGCCCTTGATGTCCTTTTCTTCTCTGATTGCTATGGCAAGTACTATATTGAATAAAAGAAGTGAGAGTGGGCAACCTTGTCTTGTCCCTGATCTCAGGGGGAAGGCTTTCAATTTTTTCCCATTTAGAATGATGCTCGCTGTGGGCTTTTGGTAGATGGCTGTAACTATCTTGAGGAAAGTCCCTTCAATTCCCATTTTCTGAAGAGTTTTAATCATGAATGGGTGTTGTATCTTGTCAAATGCTTTCTCTGAGTATTGATAGGATCATGAGGTTTTTATTTTTTCTTTTTATTTATATGATGTATTATGTTGATTGACTTGCGAATGTTGAACCATCCTTGCATTCCCAGGATAAATCCTACTTGGTCATGATGTATAATCTTCTTGATGAGTCTTTGGATTCTGTTTGCTAGTATTTTGTTGAAGATCTTAGCATCCGTGTTCATCAGGGATATTGGTCTGTAGTTTTCTTTCTTTGTGTTGTCTCTCCCTGCTTTGAGTATCATGGTGATGTATGCCTCGTAGAAGCTGTTTGGGAGTGTTTCTGTTTCTTCTATTTCCTGGAAGAGCTTGAAAAGGACTGGCAGTAGGTCCTTAAAGGTTTGGTAGAGTTCACTAGTGAATCCGTCTGGACCTGGGCTTTTGTGTTTGGGCAGACTTAATTACTGTTTCAATTTCCTCGATGGTGATAGGCTTATTCAGGTATTGGAGGTCTTCTTGTTTCAGCCGTGGGGAGGTTATAGGACTTCAGAAATTTATCCATTTCTTCTAGATTCTCATGTTTCATGGCATACAGGCTCTCAAAGTAATCTATGATGATCTTTTGGATTTCTGTGGTTTCTGTTGTGATGTCACCATTTTTATTTCTGATTCTGTTTATTTGGGTTTCTTTCCCTGTCCAATGGTTTGCCAATCTTGTTTTTTTTTTTCAAAGAACCAGCTCTTGGTTTCATTAATCTTTTGGATTGTTATTTTGGTTTCCAATGGTTTGCCAATCTTGTTTATTTTTTCAAAGAACCAGCTCTTGGTTTCATTAATCTTTTGGATTGTTATTTTGGTTTCCAACTCATTGATTTCCTCTCTAAGTTTTATTATTTCCTTTTTTTCTCCCTGGGTTGGGCTCCTTTTGTTGGTCTTTTTCTAATGTCTTCAGCTGTGTAGTCAGGTTATTTATGTGGGTCTTTCTTGTTTCCTGATGAATGCTTGCAGAGCTATAAACTTCCCTCTTAACACGGCTTTTGCCGTGTCCCACAAGTTCTTATAGTTGGTGTCTTCATTTTCATTTGTTTCCAGAAATTTTTTGGATTTCCTGTTTGATTTCTTCTATGACCCATTTGTTGTTCAGGAGTGAGCAGTTCAGTTTCCAGGTGTTTGGTTTGACTCTCTGTTTCTGTGTACGGTTAACTTCCATTTTCAGTGCATCATGGTCTGAAAAGATAGCTGACACAATTTCTATCTTTTTTTATTTTATTGAGGTATGCTTTGTGGCTCAGCATGTGGTCTATCTTGGAGAATATGCACTCTCATGTGCACTAGAGAAAAATGTGTATTCAGCTTTTTTGGCATGAAAAGCCCTGTATATATCCACTAGCTCTCTTTCTTCCATTTCTTCCTTCAGGGCCAATATTTCCTTGGTGAGTTTCAGTTTTGTTGATCTATCCATCGTTGACAGAGCAGTGTTGAAATCTCCAACTATTATTGTGCTACTGTTAATGTCTTCTTTGAGGTCTCTTAGCAGTTGTTTTATGCATTTTGCTGGCCCCTCGTTGGGTGCATATATGTTTAGTAGTGTAATTTCTTCCTGGTGTACATACCCCTTAATTAATAAGAAATGGCCTTCATTGTCCCTTCTAACCTTTCTCAGCCTGAAATCTATATTATCTGATACTAATATGGCCACACCAGCCTTTTTTGGAGTTGTTTGCATGGAGAATGGTCTTCTAACCTTTGACTTTGAGTCTGTGTTTGTTCTGATTATTCAGATGTGTTTCTTGTAGACAGCAGAATGTTGTATTCAATATTTTAATCCATTTTGTCACTCTGTATCTCTTAATCGGTGCATTTAGACCATTGACATTGAGAGAGATTATTGTCATTGGATTTTGTGCCATCTTTCTGTTTGTGCTTGTGCTTTTGGGTTTGGTCATATTACAGTAGACCCTTCAGTCCTTTTTTAAAGTTGTTTTGAGTCCATGAAGTTCCTGAGTTGTTGCTTATTCATGAATTTGTGTATCTTTCCTTCATAACTGAATGTGAGTCTGGCCGGGTAAAGAATTCTTGGTGACGATAGCCCAGCGGGTAGGGCGCTTTGCCTTGCACGCTGGCCAGGGCCGGCTTGGGTTCGATCCCTGGCATCCCATATGGTCTCCCGAGCACCGCCAGGAGTGATTTCTGAGTGCAGAGCCAGGAGAAACCCCTGAGCATTGCTGGTGTGACCCAAAAAAAAAAAAAAAAAAAAAAAGAATTCTTGGTGAGGCCTGCATTTCATTGAGCCTTTTCACAATATCCCACCATTATTTTCGGGCTCGGAGTGTTTCATCAGAGAAGTCTGCTGTAAATCTTAGGGATGTTCCTTTGTATGTTATTTCCTTCTTTGATCTTGCTGCTTTCAGTATCCTATCTCTATCTATAGTTTTTGTCATTTTAATTAAGATGTGTATTGGAGTATTCTTGTTGGGGTTTCTTTTAGCTGGTATCCTACGGGTCTCCTGGATCTTGAGGCAAGCATTTTTTAGTTCCGGGAACTTCTCAGCAATGATGGCTTTGACAGTTTCTTCTTCATCAGGGTTTTCTTCTTGCCCTTCTGGGACCCCAATGATCCGTATGTTGTTTCTTCTGGCTTCATCCTGATTATTTCTTGTTGTCTGTTCGGTAATTGTGAGTCTTTTTTCTATCTTCTGGTGTTGTGTAGATAATCTTTGGAACTCGTCTTCGAGATCACTAATTCTTTCTTCAGTAGCTATTATTCTGCTATGATGGCCTTCCACTGTGTTTTTCATTTCATTTACCTCATTTTTAATATGTCATTTCCATTTGCATTTTCCTCATTTCTCTCATGTCCTCTTGTATTTTATTGATTTTGCATTCCATTACTTCTTTGAGTTCCTTATGCATCCTTAACAATTCTTTCCGAAATTCCTTATCAGAGAGGTTATACAACTCATTGGTGTTGCTTGGCTCATCTGGACTAGTGACTTCACTCACAGAGCTTGATGGACTTTTGTTCCTTATGCATCCATAACAATTCTTTCCGAAATTCCTTATCAGAGAGTTATACAACTCATTGGTGTTGCTTGGCTCATCTGGACTAGTGATTTCACTCACAGAGCTTGATGGAATTTTGTGTTGCTTTACCATTATGACTATTGTAGGTTTCAAATGTGAGTTCTTGGGTGACTAGATAGTACAGTTAGTAGGTGTCTGGGTTGTTTGCAGAGTTTGGGTGGGTGGCAAGGATGTAAGAACGAAGGTTCACTGGTACCTCATGCAAGATAGGTAGTAAGAGGATCACGTTTTGAGTTTTGGGATGTGGGTGTAGGGTTCTAGCCTGTTCCCTGGGGCTGATTGGGTCCACGGAGATGCAAGGATCACACACACACCTGTGGGGAGATTGCAGATGCTCCTGGAAGCGCAGGGGCCCAAGGGGTCCAGGGTGAAACCAAGGCAGCTTGCCTTGGTTCCCGTTGATGCAAGTTCCGCTCTTCCCTGGGGCTGATTGGGTCCAGGGAGACGCAAGGATCACACCGAAAACCACAATTACTTTAGCTCTAACCAAAACCCTTAAAAAATGACAGGACAGTTTTATAGTGTCATTTACATAAACACACACACACATGCACATACATAATGCATACACCACGTGCCAGTATGTATGTATAAACCTGAGAACACACATGTATACATGCAGGCACATGTGGAGACATAGTGTACAGGGACTGATACACATATACACACACAGCACGTGCTATAAATACTGGGTACAGAGTTGTCCAGTAAAAACCTGACCATTTTTCAGGCATTTCAGATGACTTGATGTCTCCTCATTCTTCCCCTGTGCTGGTGAGTAAACTGGAATTTCTCACCTCAGCACTATCCTTCCGTCTGAGGACCCCGGGCCCAGCTGAGGGCTGAGGCTCTGCCTTGGCAAAAATGTAATGGTCTCGAGTAGGACGTGTCTTGGAGGATTGGGCCAAGCCTGCTTCAAGCTCTTCAGGGAAAGGCAGTTGGGATGGGGAAGAGACCACTATGACAAAGATGGTAGTGAATGATGACTCTGGAAAAGAACTGCGTGCTGAAATTAGTAAAAGAACAAATATGATAAACTCTCAGTATCTGTATTGCAAGCTATAAAGCCCAAAGGGGGTGATGGGTGAGAAAGAAGCTAGTGCCTGCCACAAATACAGGTTTGGGGGTGGGGGTGGAAGGAGGGTAAAGAGGGACACTGGTGGTGGGAAATGTGCATTTGTGAAGGGATGGGTGTTGGAACACTGTGTGACTGAAGCCTGATCATTAACAGCTCTGTAAATGTATCTCATGGGGACTCAGTTAAAAAAATTGGAAGCTCCTTCTTTCCCCCTTTGCCCTCCAGCATGCATGGGTTAAGGAACTTGCCTTGCACATGGCTGACTCCACTTTGGTCCCTGGCACTGCAGATGGTCTCCCAAGCACTGCCAGGAGTGATCGCTAAGCACAGAGCCAGGAGTAAGTCTTGGCCACTAGAGACCCAAACCAAATGGCTGGCATAGAGTCTCATGCCAGCAGGAGTCTAGGAAGAGATAAAAGGAACCAGAATATCCAACTGGCTTTCATCCCTCACAACAAACAGGTACTCAGAGGCCCTGATACTGTGTAAAATAAAAAGTAGAAAGACCTTCCCAGTGAGACATATAATACAACTTTTTTTCACTTAAAAATGAGTGATAAGAAAAAAAGAAGATATGAGTATTCAAAGTTACTGGTGGGGACTCAGGAATTAAATCAATGGGCTGGAGCACATCTTTGCAGGCGGGAGGCCCAGATTCCAGCCCTGACACTCAACAGTTAGTTCCCTGAGCACCTCTAAGAGTTAGTTCCCTTAGCACCAAGACAGGAATAGTCCCTCGGTATGATCAGGTGTGGCCCCCAAGCCAAAAGAATAAAAATAAACCATGATGAGTGGAATCCATAAAAATGTGCAACTCACACTTAAAAGCAAAACTAAAGTCATTAAAAGATCCTTCTGATCAAGGTATATATAGCAAATATACAATGTAAATTTTATGCTTCAAAATTGTTTTATAAACTCATACGAAAATCTCTATGGCCACACCACTGCCTAGGAGTTTTGAAGACAGGATGGTAGGTGAGTTTCAACCTATAGTTAATATTAATACTAGCACTAAAAGCACATATTAAATCAAGCATGCTGGTTTAGAAGCCTAACTTGGCTGAAAGCTGGCTGGAATCCCTGAACTTTTCTGGGAGTATATTTTTTTTCACCCCTGTGCAATTATGAGTTGGAGTTGGTTCTCTCATAGCCATTGTGCAAAAACAGACACATCACTATTATGTGCCAAAGCAGAGCCCACCTCTGTGTCCCTGAGGAGGGGCTAGGAAGCCAAAGGCCTGTGTAGCAGTGAGGCTGTGGCGGGCATGCCTGCATGATTTCTAGAGCACGCCTCTCCCGTTGCACTGGTCTAGAGGGCCCCAACCAGTTTCTAACACCTTTGCGGCATCAAAGGCGCTCAACTGCTGTGCTGCTGAGTTGAGCAGATGGACTGACTGTGCTTGGCCCGAGGTGACTGGTGACCCTCTTCCAGCTCCAGATTTCCTTCTCCCAGTGGTCCCTGGAAGTCTCCTCTAGCCCCCCTTCCCTGCATTGTATGTGCATGCTCCCATGAACATGCACACATACACACACATGCGCAGACACACTATGTGCATGCATGCACACATTCTTTTTTCAAGTTTTCTTATTTTTATTTTTCAACTTTATTTAAACACCGTGATTTACAAAGCACAAAGTTTTTCACAATACAGTTGTTAGAAAGATTCACCGTTCAACACCAATCCTACCACCAGTGAGCTCCTACCACCACCAGAGACCTTCTTTAACCACCCACTCCCCACCCCCATGCCTGCTCCCTTAGCCGGCACTAATTATATTGACCATTACAGCCCATATAACGGAACGGTGTTAATAAAGTCATGACATTTTTTCTGGGTTGTTATGTGTGAGTCTGGCTGATTTCTGTTCTTGCAATCACTTTTCTGAGTTTCTAGAACGTAATGGGTTTCTACTAGCTGACCCTAGACCCACCACGACTGCACCTACGGACAACACTTATTTCAAATTTTTTTCAACCTCTGTTTGAACTTGTCCTAGGCATACACTGAATAATCTATTCTATATTGCTTGTTGGAACTAATTCTCTAAATACAGGCAATGAATATATTTGTAGACAAAAGTCAGTGAAGATTATTAAATCTCCATTGCACCATTTGAGCCCACTGTATAGGGAATTATTGATATGTTCCCACAGACCACACATCATGCCCACACTGGTGATTATAAACCCCATATTTAATTCTATGAAATGTGATGGGATGTCTAGTACATCAGTATACCAGGCTAAGTGGCCTTTAGGGTGAGGGCCTGGGCCGCGCAGACTGTCCTCACCAACCCTCTGGTCTACCAGAAGCCACAACCTCTCCCTGTGGAGTGGACACTCAGTCCTGAGGGCAGTTTTGCCAGAATGGTTGGGAGGACCATTGGAGGGACCGAGACAGTCAGGCCTGGGGTAAGACCCTCAGAGTTTCCACCCAAGGACACAAGTGGCAGGGTACCAGGTCATGGTCTCTGACCCAGGATGTGACCCAGAATGTCAGTATTTAATGGGAGTGCTGGAACCACACTCCTAAGCTAAGGAGCTGACTGCTAGGCTGCATGAGGTGGGCTGGGGAGACCATTCTGCCGTGTCTTCTTGCCCCAAAGACACGTTCCTTAGTGGTATATGCTGTGTGCTAGTAATTTCCAGATACACAACCAAGTAGAGTGGGGACTCTGGTTGGTGCACAGTCCACTCAGACACAGTGGGGACACATAACAGGTTCTGATCCACTTTCTCCAGCCCAACCCTCCTCTCCCTCTGCACACACAGGCCACATGCAGGACACCACCATCTGCCTGAGGATTAGGCACTGCCCTCTGTCATTACAGACAGAGGCTCAATTTAGCATCAGGGAGTGGGTCCCCTAGAACCATCTGGAAATCCCAGCAGGAAGGTGACAAAGGGGGGAGGCACTCCATTCTCCGAAGCTGGGGCTCCGGGAAATGACCTGGAAGGGGGTCACGGAGGCCTGAGACTTCTGGGAAATGAAGTCAGCAGCAAATGTAGGACAGATGCCTGGCTTGGTGGCAGCCCTGCCTGCTGCCGGGGGACCAAGCAGTGTTTCAGTCAGCAGGAAACAGAGATGACACCAGTGGCCTCTGAGCAAGAGACATCAAAGGGCTGGTGGGCTGGTGGCGGCGGGAGAAACCTCCAGAAGGAAAGGAGGGCAGGAGCAGCTGCTGGAGGTGGTGGCTCCGCCTGACACACGGCCCTCCGGGGGCTCGCAGCGGCGGGCATTCAGAGTGAGGCCCAAACCCGAACCCCCAAGAGGCGCTAAATGGTTAGCGCTGAAGACTCATACAGGGCTGTGGTGGGCAGAGTTTGCCCAGGGCTTCAGGACCACCAACCATCTACTCCAAATAAGGCTTTTATTTTATTTTTAAATGCAGATGAAAGATCTTCCAAAAAAATTCACTTGACTTAGGAGATTCAGAGCCACGAATATGAGCTAAAGCTTGTGAACACAGCTGGAGAGTGTGGATAGTGGATACAGAACTCTCCAATCCCTTCCTTGCCGGGGCTCCATGACTCTTGGAGTCTGCCCACATCAAGTCTGTCTGTGTGATGCAAAGTGACCCTCAGCAGGTGTCACACACCATCTCCAAACTCCCTGCAAAGGCATTCGCCATGCAACTAAGTCAAGGGGAAAAAGCGACAGACATCTTGAACATATGGACACGTCATACCAGGTCCACTGCCAAGGAAAAGAACAGACAAATACTGTTTGGGCATTGCCAATAAGATTTCCATGGTTGAAAAAGAATACCAACAGTTTTTCTCATTACTCCTTGGATGATGGAGAGGGAGAGGGAGAGGAGAGGAGGGAGAGGGAGAGGGAGAGGGAGAGGGAGAGGGAGAGGGAGAGGAGAGGGAGAGAGAGAGAGAGAGAGAGAGAGAGAGAGAGAGAGAGAGAGAGAGAGAGAGAGAGAGAGAGAGAGAGAGAGAGAGCACAAACTTAGGGGGTAACTTTTACTGCTGATCCATCCTTCCGGCCTGCCTGGCTCTATGTTTTCATCATGGTGGGCCGGCGGCCTGGAAGCAGGCGAGCTGCAGCTGCATGGTGCTCTTGAACTTGTTTAGCAGCTCCTCCAGCAGCCTGTGGGAGAAAAGTGGAGGGAAGTTACTGAAGGGGCAGGGGGACCCTCTGACCAGTCCCTACTTCTGCAGGCTGGAAATGCATCCACTTCCCTCCACTCACTCCACGGAAGCTCACCTGGAGGGCGACTCGCCCAGACTCACACTCACATGTCGTCATGGTCTGCCCTAAATTAGCAGGGTTTGGGCCTATGTTTTTTTTTTTTTTTTTATTCAGGTTTTAAAAATTCATGTAGACTGAAATAAACCAGGCCCTACAGGGTGTATAGTTCGTGAATGTTGAAAACACAGCCAGGAGGGGAGTCTGAAGACCTCACAGCGGGGGACCAGACAGACCCATCAGCCCCAAAGCCCCTCAGGGAAGTGGCCACCCCTCGCCCTGTGCTTTGGGATCACTGCTCTGTTTCCTGCTCCTCATAGTTTGCATTTATCTTTCACGAGACTTGGAGGGCGGTGATGTGACATGAGGTGGTTTCTCCCGAGTGTCTGATGCGGAGGAGCTGGGATGAGGGGCTGACATGGCCCCTGCTGGACATGGTCTCCACAGAACACCTGACACAGTTCCCATCCTGGGCTGTGAGGGGTTCTTACCCCACAAAGCACCTGCCACCTGAGTCCCACTTCTACAACCATTGAAACATTGTATTTAAGGACATGAACAGGGCTTAGGAACAATTCAGGTAGAGGGTGAAATAAGGAGAAAGTGGAGTTAGAAAACATAGGGCAGGGGTGTGGGGTCAGGCTGTAGGTGAGGAGTGTGGGGTCAGGGGTGTAATGAGGGGTGTGGGGTCAGGGTGTACGTGAGAGGTGTGGGGTCAGGTTGCAGATGAGGGATGTGGGGTCAGGGTGTGCGTGAGAGGTGTGGGGTCAGGCTGCACATGAGGGGTGTGGGGTCAGGCTGTAAGTGATGGGTGTGGAGTCAGGCTGTAGGTGAGGGGTGTGTGATCACGGGTACAAGCACTGACTTCCCTGTGAGCCGTGTTCTGGTTTTCTTCCCATCTTTGAGCCCTGTTCAGTACTCAGTGTTCATGTGACATCTCCCCAGGGTCCCCACCACCCACGTCCCCAGATCTCAAGTCCAGGCCCAGTTCCAAAGACTCAGCCCAGGCAGTTGATACAGAGGCCCGAGGGTCTTCCAGAGCAGTTGGGCAGGACCAAAGGTCAACACCTCTTTGGCTCTCCACCAGAAACTGAGGGTGGGGGCACCGAGGAAACCTGCCTGGCCTAGATTTCCCTCAGCCCAGTTTCCTGTCAGAGGCAGCAACACTTACCCCAGTGGAGCCTGGGATCCCCCATGAGTGTGCGCACTACAACTTCACAAGGCTGTGTGCCAATCCCGTCTATTTAACACCCTTTATGCCTGTGTCAGTGTAACTTGCTCAGTTACACAGAGAAGACAGAGCCTGTATTTGGCTATGTGCTTCTCTGTTCGGCCTTACTCTGGACATTTCCTTCTGAAGAGCTGAGACTGTCAATAGAGTTTACTGAGTGAGACCAGCTAAGCATCTGAAGATGTTTGCTCTACGGGTCATTTCAAGCAAGAAGAGCACTAATTTCTACACTATCCTTCACTCAGAAGGACGGTTTCCCCTGTCAATTGGCATACAGGCCACACCTGTTTAATGGTGTACCTCTGATGGAGCCCTGCTCTGTCTGGATTCCCCATCGGGGTCTGAGAAAATAATTTTGGGAAGGTCACAAACTCAGGTCCACACCCATAAATAGTTCTTGAGAATGGCGGCCAGAAGAGAATTACAATTTATTAAAATTTTATTTCTGTTCTGAGAGGGTTTCATGGGTAAGTCATTCTAACACAACACCATCCACCAGAGTCTTCACTTGCCTCCACCAATGCTGCGAGGACCCCTCCCAGCCCTCCTACCCCCAAGCTGAGTTCTGTGGACCAACAATCCCAGCCTAGTGCTCTTGCTCCCTTGTTGCTCCATTACTACGCTTCTCTCTATCCTACATACGAGTCCATGCTGGGTCTGTCCCTCCTCTTCCCCCGACTTCACCCAGCATGATCCCCCACAGCCGACCCACACAGCACTTCCATGATCTTGTCTCTTCCCGCAGTATTCCACTATGCATCTCAACCACAGCCAGAACTTACTTTTTGTCTGCGCCACTGGAGAGCTGAGGCAGGGCTTCTAAAGCCTGCTTGAAACTCGACCTGAAAAGCAAGCAGCAGCCGTGAGAACTTCCCAAATTTGAGGGGGAATAAGGAGCGATATTGGGAGCCTTGTGTGTGTCTTTAGTACAAAAAAGACTGGGGTGAGCTGGCGAAGCATGGAGAAAAGACGAAAACAAGTAAAAGTGAGAAACAATAGACAAACTAAAAGCAAAAGTGAGGGGATAAATAACAGACAAAGGCTCTGAGTGGGGCCAGAAGAAACTCAAGTAGGAAATGAAAGAGAACCTGAAAAGCTCAAGGAGAAACTGACTCTTACCCACAGGGCCTCTTGGGTCGAGGAGGAGAGGTTAATGGAGACCTCGCTCCACGAGGGGGTTTCAAATGCGAAACCGAATCATAGGCAAAGGAAAGAAAGGTAACTAAACAGGAATGGCTCCGGGCTCCAGTACAGAGGGGAAGGCACTTGCCTTGCACATGCTTAACACATTTGATGTCTGAGTCCCACCGGGAGGGAGCCCCTGGGCTCAGAGCCAGGAATGCCCCTGAATGCAGCCTGAGTGAGTCCCAAATTTAAAAAAAATCAATGAAATGAAAACAATGCGTAATTCCATGGAAATTCCACAAATAGGGTATCTATGGAGCTGACAGGCACAGACTCCCACAGCCCCCTTAGGAACCAGTTGTTACTATTTTATACAGAAAAGTGCTAGGAAAATTGGGGAGATACATGCACTTATGAAAAATAATCAGTGTCATTTCCTTTCATCAGAAAGGGTCAAAGTAATTGACTTAGTCACTGACTACCTCTGCTGCAATCTGTCAAGCAGAAAATACCACACAAATGATGGGATATTTTAGGGGAGCTCATGTGGTAAGGCCAGGGAACACTATAAAAATGATGGGATCCTGCACTTTTTAGGGGAGCTCATTTGGAAAGGGCAGAAAACACCATCAATATGATGGGGCTCTGCACATTTTAGGGGAGTTCATTCAGTAATGACTTCAGCCGCGCCCCCAGGAACCATTGTTCTCTTTCTCTGATGACTGGCTGATGAAGAGGAAGACAAGTTATCCTCGATTTAAAAGTGGTCTTGTATGGCAGAATGCTCTGAACTGAGTGCCCGGGAAGAGACTTTGGAGAAGCCTGTCTCAGAGGCAGGCCGGGCTGTCATAGCATCATCCGAGCAATGGAGAAGTCCTTGGGTGTGGACACAACTGTGGAGGCTCACTCGTCAGGTGTCTATTAGGAAGGTCTCTGCACTGCATAGCAGAAAGGGATGGCTGAGAAAGCATGGCAGAAGAAAGTGGGAGCCACAGGTGCTGGTCAGCCACAGCCACACCAATGAACGGAAGGCGGTTACTACATGTATCAGGGAAACGCTTAGCCAAGGTGAGTCTACTAGGGTGAGGGCCATGAGAATAATGGCAGAGGCCCTGCTCTCAGAAGTTGGGAGTGAATGAACGAGTGCACTGCACACAAAAATGCTTTCCTCGCATGCCCCATCGCTTCTCTCTGGGATGCTAGCAATAGAAACCAGCTTCCAGGTCACACGGCCAGGGAGAGTAAACAGCTTTGTAAGGGAGAGTCAGCAGGGCTGTCTGAGTTAACCTGCTGATGTTTCAATGATAGGAAATCCTGACTTTCATTCAAAACAGCTAAAAGTCATCATCAAATTTCCACTACAGAATTTTGCAGCAAAACCACAAGGCTTCCTCTGCTGCTGTTTACAATTCTTATTTTCCCCCTTACAAGGGAAATGCGTAAGAAAGCTCCACAGCAGGGTTTAGGAGGCTGATTTATTTTAGTGAATGAAAACCAGAACACTAGATGAAACCCTTTTCTCCTTTGTTTTATGCTCCAAAGGAAGTCCTAGAAATCCTTGTGATGTTTTGATCTTTTTTGGTGTATGATTTCTTTTAACTAACAAACCGATCAGTCAAGTCTAAACTTTGTCATAGAGCCCCGAGCCTTGACTCTGATCGGCCACATGGACAGAGGGTACTCCGCCTTTGTCAGACCACAGACCAGCCCTGGGGTGAGGGACAGGAATGGGGCACATCTCACCTGCTTTCAGAGGTCAGGTGGATGGCAACGGTGTCCCGCAGAGCACAGATCTCCAGCCTTGCCTGAAAATGAGAACAGAGCAAAGTGACAAGAGGGAAACGTGCCTGTGATCAAGACACGTGGTGAGGGGACACACCCCATGCCTCCTCCACATGGTGACTGCTGTCACTGTGACAGAGAGTTTTTGAGCAAATGCTCTAGGAAGTTCAAAGACTCAGGTCTTACACAACTGCCTTTGACTGAAATCTCACTTGGTGCCAGGCAAGAGGGCTTGTGAAGATGGGGGAGCCACTGTCTCCGGGGGAGGGGTGAAGAGACCAAGTGTGCAAGAAGTCTCACACAATTGGTGATCTGACATTCAACTGAGATGCTTTCTGCTCGCCTTCCTGCGAGAGGACAGGGAGCCTGCAATGGGCATTAGGGCTGGTGCCTGCCCCACGGTTAAAGGAAGGGACCTCATGTCTCTGCACCGCTGACGTTCATCATACACCAGCCACGCTGACTGTGTCTCCAGGCTGAGGGACACTTGACAGTCAGGTGGTGCCGTGTCTAGGAAAATCATAGATGGACTTTCATGTTTTATTTCCCCTAAATGAGCAAGCTGATCATAAAACTCATAGAGAAATGCAAGGACCCCAAAACAGACAATTTTGAAAAACAGAAGCATAGTTAGAGAGACTCAGGCTTTGCCCCCCAAACTGGCTACAGAGACGTTAACATCAAGACAGGGTAGACAGAGTACAGACACCCCGGGCTTTCAACAGGACTGAGGGACCAGAAACAAACACAATTTACACTCGACTGGCTTTTAGCAAGGATGCAAGGACTTTAAAAGCAAGGAATAATACTGCCAATAAATGGAATGAACAACTAGACATCCACATGCAAAAGTACGAAGTTGAACATAAAAGGCAAATCGGATGAGACCGGAATGGAAGTGGGAGCACGACAAAACTCTTAGTACATAATAGGAGTAAATCTTTACGCTGGAGTATGCCTTCACAGACAGCTCACCAAAAATTTAAGCAGCAAAGAAAAACTTCAATGAAACTTCCTCAAAATTGAAAATAACAACAAACCTTCTGTTTAGGGTCAGGAATTCATGTTCCATACATTTGAGGCTCTGGCTTTAACTCCCAAAAAATATATATACATATACATATATATATATATGTATATGTATATATATATATATATATATATATATATATATATATATATCTGTGTAGCTGGGTCCTATCTCTGGCTTAGAACTAGATGTGGAAAGTAGGTACAGGAACATACAAACATGATAACCATCCAGTACCAGTACTGCAAACCATAATGCCCAAAGGGAGAGAGAGAAAGAAGGGAAAGTGTCTGCCATAGAGGCAGGCTGGGGGGGTAGGGAGGTGGGAGGAGGTGGTGGTGGGAGACGGGGGGGCATTGGTGGTGGGAAATATACACCGGGAGAGGACGGGTGTTGGGACATTGCATGACTGAAACTCAACCATGGACAGCTTTGTAACTGTGTATCTCATGGCAATTTAATAAAAATACATAAATAAATTAAGTAATTTTTTAAAAAAAAGAAGAGACAACGCCCAGCCAAGAAGCCGCTTTCCATACACTAGGAAGGTGATAAGGAGGCGAGACAGTGGTGAGGACAAGGCGAAGCAGGAATTGTCACCCACTGCCTGTGAGAAAGTAACACAGACGTTTCTTTGACAGTCTGGTCCTTTACCAAAGAGAGAAACGTCGCCCTGGGATCGAGCATTTCCACTATTCCCAGAGACCCACAGAAAAGAAATGAAAACATGAGCTATACAGACCCTGAACACAAGCATTCCTAGAAGCGGTCTCTGACCCAACAGTCCTGCCAAAGTAGAACAGATGAAAACTCTGGACAGGTGGGTCTCAGGAAAGCGGCCTGAGGAATGTGTCCTCGGAGGCAATGACTACTTGAGTGAGCTTGGTGTCTCTACACCCTCCGCGGTACAGCTGACCATGCTGAGGCTCAAGGGAAGACTACTGGCTTCTCTGTACACTGGAGTTTATATGGCCCATCGCTGATGGGAAATGTAATTTGGTCACTTTCATATGTCTCCACTTAGATGAAAATTTCACAAAAGGCAAAAGATTCTGGAGTGAGAGAAAGGCAGGCAGGCAGGAGCCTGTGGCTAGAATGGCCAGGGAGTTGGCCAGGGAGGATGACCAAGTCCAGTTTTCTGTCTGGAGTGGTGCAATGTTCTAAAATGACTGTGGTGGAGAAGACACCACCTCAGTGGCAAGGAACTCACAAAGCCTCCCGGCCAGTGTGTGGTCCGTGTGCAGCGTGCAAATCTGAAGGAAGAAGAGCAAGCCTCTAGGATCGACTTCTTTGCAAGCTGGAAGTATGACCTGACTGCCTGTTCCCAGATTTTAGCAGAGCTGCTGCCGGGACACACCTGGCACAATCCCTCCCATTCAGCTCAGGGGGCTGACAGCATGTGTGATGCTCAGGGACCACATGGCACATACAGGCTAGCTCTGCAGGAACACACACATGGGAAACAGTGAACAGGGCCTTGGCAACTGGGATTTTGTCAACCCAGTGAGGCAGATGCTGCTTTACAGAAGCAACACGATACTTGGTTTCCATTGTCAGTGCTTAAGGAGTCTTGAAAGTAGTTTCTTCTGAGTTTTTCATTTGGGGGCCACACCCAGCAGTATTCGGGTCTACTTCTAGCTCTGTACTCACGGATCACTCCTGGGGGGTCTTGGGGAACCATACAGGGTGTTGGGATCAAACAGGTGTCAAGCACTTGCCAGGCAAGCACCCTACCCACTCTACTACCTCTCTGGCCTCATGAAAAAGAGTTTCTAAGGAGAGAATATGGCACCTGATAATCTGCGGATGGGGCTATTAAAGAGGAAAGAAATGTGGCACTCCTATTGGGCTCTTTCAGAATGGAATCGCTGTCAGAATGGATCCTCAGGGAGAATTTTTTTTTTTTGAACAAAGTGATAAGCTGTTTTAATCTGCCTCATAGTGCTTTAGGCCATGTATAAAAGCTCTGATTATTGATGAACTGAACACAGACTAGTACAGCAGAAAATATTATGCCAAAAAGATAAGCTAAAATCCCCCCCCCAGCCCCAACTCTCTGGAACGGGAGGAGGCTTCCAGACTGTGAATGATTAACCCGTGGTGGCAACTGTGACTGATTCACCCATGTCCCATCTGCTGGGAAGAAGGGGATCTGAGACAGGCCTGTGAAAGGAGAGGGTGTAGTGTGTATGTGTGTGGGGGGGGGGGGGGGGGTGGTGTTATCTCATCAGTACTTTTCTAATAGATCAACACAGAAACTACCACCCATTCTGAGGTTGTATCACAGTACTCAGCGAGGGCTCAGTCACACAGGCCAGAGGCTCCAGGTGTAGGGCATGTGTGTGAGGCTCCGAGGGGACCTCAGTCACTCAGGAAAAGGGGCTGTAGAGCTCATTTCTGCCTCAGGCCCCTAGAACTATTGTATCCCTTTTCTGTTTTGCTGTTGATGCTTGGGAATTCTTTCAATAGAAGGATCATAATAATCACCATCTTCAACTTTGCCAGAACAGCAAAAACCTTAAGAAGAAAACAGCTAGAAACTGGGAATACAGCTTAGTATACAGCACTTTAAGAAGAAAACAGGTGGAAACTGGGAATACAGTCAAGTGTACAGCAGCATTTCCCCAAACCAATCTGCCAAATTAAGAACTGCTCTTGTCCTCTACACTGCCTGATTTTGTATGAAAAAATGTAACTGAAGAGTCGTTGGACTCTTCAGTTGACAAGTTCTGTGGAGAGCAGAGGGTAGGTAAGATAGAGAAGGGACCAGTTTGATAATAATAGTTGGAAATAGTAACTTTAGAATAAAACAGTAGTGAAAGTAGGTAAAAGGTAAAAGGATATAAAGGATATACATGTCAGTATTACAAGCCACCGATACCCTGAGAAAGAGAGAGAGAGAGAAAGAGAGAGAGAGGGAGAAGAGAGAGAGAGACAGGAGAGAGAGGAGAGAACCGCCTTAGAGACAGGTTGTGTGGCAACTGGGGACATTGGTGTTTGGCACATTTAGACATTGGCACTGGTGGAGGGATGTATGTTGGAACACTGTATAACTGAAACCCAATCACAAATAGCTTTGTAACAATATATATATCTCACAGTGATTCAATAAAAAAAAAAATTAACTGAAGAGACTTGGAACACGTTTCCAGAGGGAAGCCCTTTCTAAAAGGGAACACATTTCTGGAGGGGAAGCCTTCAGCCCACAGATGCTTCCTGGCCTCAGTTCAGCCTTCATGTGGCTCTGAGCTACCCCATGAGCCATCATTTGTTGGAGGAGGAGGCGATGGCCTTGTTTCATTGGTTTGCTTGTAGAAGGCCTTGTTTGATTGGTTTTGATTACTTCTTGCTTCCGGATGTGGCTGCCAGCACCAGACCAAGGGGCTCAAGGCCTGAACCATCTGGCCCACTGGGCTGAGTACTGTTAGAAGAGCCCCAAGCCCCTCCTGAGTTCTACTTGGGAGCTCCTGCACCCTTAAATAAAGATGAGAGACAAGTGTCAATACTCTGGATGGCTGCGCTCTCCGGCGGGCAGTCACTCCCACGGCAGGCCACACTCCCTACCTACCAAGAACCAACCTGTTTATACAATGTTTATACAACTTGCATCTGTTATTATAATTTTTCAAGTTATATAACTACAATGGAAGGCCATAGAATATGAGGACAAAGAGAAAGCTATTTGTCATTTCTATTGGCACCAAAGGTTTAGAAAGACTCAATAAGAGTTAGTAAGAATTCCCTGTGAAATTGAATGGAATGAAAATAATTATGAGAGAAGAAAATGACAGATTTTCTTAGAAGCAACACACATTCAGAAAATGTCACAAGAGTTGTCAAGGTCTTGGCTCTACAGAATCTCTGGAATTGAAAAACAGAATCCCTGGAAAGGGTACACATGCATTCAGGTATGGTGCAGAAGAGAACTGGTGTCCCATCAGCAGATCCTTCAAACAAGAACCCCCACCTCACCCAGCATACCCTATAACAGAGAACTGATGGCAAAAAAATACTTCTATATGTTTGAAATGAAAATAAAAGCCCAGTATTAATGAGCAACTGGGGTACCTGCAAAGCTCCGTTTTTGCTGAATGAAGAAACACACTGCATCAGTCGGCTCAGCTCTTCAGAAACAGCTTCCACTACTCTGGACAGGGACCCGAGGCACCAAGTCTTTTGGAAATTGTGAAGACCTGATGGGAGATTTAAATGAAGACACAATGGATTGTGATCTGGTTATATGCAAAGACAAAATTATGCAATTTGCTGCTATGAGTATGGTTCTGGAGGGGCTCACGCTGAACGAGAGGGAGAGACACAGAGTGGTCTCTCTCATACACCAGATATAGAGAAGCACATTTAGGGAATAACAAATGACCCAAGTAACAGGACCTAAGAACTGTTATACAGAATGGAGTTGGGCATGGCTAAGAGATTGGCAGCTGGGCAGAGTGGGTAGTGGAAGCATGAGGGTGTGGGGGGGGACAATGGCTGAGGGAAACGGACACTGGTGGTGAGCGAAGGGATGGAATGTGGTATACATGAGATCTACTACTGCCAGTATTGTAAAATCATAAAGCACGGTGGTTGAAAGAAAACATTAAAAACACACTATGGGGACTTGGATTTGCTCAAATCAAAGCAGTGTCCGCCTATAAAAAGTCACTGGCCTTTCATGATCTATGTGTAATGGGCCAGTGTTGCAGGACTCCTCTAAGAGCCTCTGCATCTGCTCTGGATTGCCTCCTGCAAATCACTTCGTAGATAAGAGGGCAGTCTAAATGTGGCAGTTTATCTGACCATGTATTCTGTACTAGCTGGTATAAATATTTTCTCATGCTACCACAATCATCGTGGGACTAGCTAGATCTTACCAGCATATTTGCCTGGCCACGTTGGATCTCTAAGTAATTAGACCAGAGAGAAATGCTGTTTGCCTCCAAGCAAGCAAGCATGGCTCCCTGATAACTCAAAGGCAACTAAAATACAAAACTACCATGAAGTAGATGAGACTTGTGAAGGCTTGGAGAAATATTTAACTGGCATTAGTATTAGTCTTTGGTACAGAGATATGCCATCTCAGAAACCCCCTTCTCTACCCTATAAAGGCATTTCCAGGCAGATCTTGGCTCAAAACATTAGCATATAATAGAGCCTAGGTGAGGTGCTGGGAGAAATTACCTAAGGGCATTTGACCCTTCCTGCTTCCCCATTATACTGGGAGGTCTGAGTTGCAGGGGTATATAACCAGCCTGCTTCCTCTCGCACTCTCTCTCTCTCTCTTTTGGGCTCTCTCTTTGTGAGCCTGCACCCTTCTTGGGAGTCTTGTCTTTTTCTCCTTTTTTACAGGGCCTTAACACGTGGTGGCCACCATCTTGGCCTACACGTGTCTGGGGGTTCTAGCTGGGAATCCTAAACACAGGGTTTCTCCTATTGCTGACTTGTATGCCTGAACCTGTGATAAGTAAAGCCTTTTAAAACTGAATTGGATTCTTGAGTCTTCATCCATTCCCGCTGGCTTCGGAGGTAGAAGGGAACTTCGCTTCTAGGCACTGTTGGGGACCCCAGCAGCGTTCCCGACAGGCCAGGACTGAAAGGGAGACAGACCTTTCCCCTTCATCACTGCCATCTGTTTCATGACACATAACAACCCTCTCATAAATATGCCGGCCAACATGATGTTGGGAGATACTGGTAGTGCTAGTCGACTTTGAATTTTTCCTCCACCTTCTGCCACAGTTACAAGAGGAGAATGTTCTCTAATGAGTAAATTATAAGAGTAAAAGCCTATAAACAAAATAGGCTTCATTTTTTTTTACTTCACAAAAAAGTGAAGTAAATAAAACAGAAATAAACGTCTCTAGAAATGGTTAAGACCAAAGCAGTACTGGTTACCAGGATGGGGTTGGGGTTAAGAGGGTGAAGGGGCCAAGGATTGAGGGCAGAGAGAATGTCAGAATGTAGACATATTTTGAATTTTAATGATGCATGCCTAAAGTCTGTATACTGTTATAATGCAATATAATTTCGATTAAAATTATTTTAAAATATATTCAGTCAATATTTTTCCACAATCAAAGATGGTCACACTGGATCAGGCTATCCTTAGAACTGGACAAATGCTACATCACCTGGTTGCATCCTTCGGTGGTGGTCACCAAAGCCCATAGCTTTACTATTTATTCACTGTAAAGACACTTTCCTCAGACTTGAGCTATTACTGCCCAACTGTGCTCTTTTTAAGCTGGAAGTTATTCTAATTGGAAGCCCAGGGAAACATCGTACTGTCCAGCCCACTAACCTTACTAGTTCCCCTGTATTTCACATTGAGTCACCAGTATTTAACGTTTTTGACCAACCCAAACAAAATTTGGTGGTGCAAGTTCTGGGCATGAGCAGGTGGGAAAGAGTCAATAATTGACTCCCAGAATGACCGCTTCTTTAGGCCATCGAGGCCACAAAAGGGACACGTAGCAGTTGATCCTTATCATCTCATCCTGCAGTGATTCTGAGCTCTCATCGGAGTCTCCACCGGTCCGTTACCCAACATGCTCCACCTGTTCATGTGCTTCCTGCTCGAATGCACAAAGGCTCTCCCCCATTGCACGGTTTCCTTTCAAGCGCTAATTAATTTCACTTGGTGGCTGGTATAACAAGGACTTTATAGCTTTGAAAAAGCATAAGTACTATAAATTGTATAATGTATATATAATGTAATGTATAATGTATATAATATAATGTATAATATAATAAATACATATTATCTAGTTCAAATATATACTATTATTTATTGTAAAGAGATGTTCTAAGTCCCTGCCTGAGTCAAAGCATTCAAAACTTCATTTTAATGTGGGCATTTGCATCTTCCTTCACCGAGAAATGAAAACTAAGCCATATGCTATTTCTCCTCCTGCTGTAGTGGCTTCCAACTCAGAGGCCCGTTTAAGGAAGTGGTCTGAACGATCCATGCTTTTTTGGGTATTCTTTCCTTTCAGCCTTAAATAACCATGTTGGCCCGGTTTGCCTCCAAAGTCTTTTTACTATTGGACATAGCGAGTGGCGTAAAACTTCATACACACCCACCCAAACTTGCATTGGAGACAAAGAAGTTAATGGCACTCAAGCATCACTTGGCGTGCCCTGATGCCATCCTCTTTGCTTTGCCCCATTTTCTCTGCTTACCACCAGGCGAGAAGCCAGAGGTAACCCTACAGGTCCTCACAGAGCCTAGAGTAATGAACGGGACACCTGAGAACCATGGCAGGCACAAGGTTGGCAGCTATGGTCTCTCCTTCCCCTGTCCAGAGAAGAGACCTCAGCAGGATCAGCCTCAGGTGGGAACACCAGTGCAGGCTTTGGAGAGAGCTGAGGGGCGGGGGAAAGGGTGGTGATCAGCCACGAAATTATACACAGGGATACGGGTTTCTAAGGTAAGGGATTCGACATTCCCTGTCTATGTCAGGTGAGGAGCAAGGAATTCTTTCCACCTCTCTTTTATTTGCCTTTCTGCTAGTGAAGAACTGACTTGTAATTGTTAGAGAAAAAAAAACTGGACGATTTCAGAAGAAAAAAGGACTCACGCATGCATGCACACACATGAAAAGAAAGTTATGTTTTATTTATCCCCCAAGAAATGTTTGGGGAGGGGGGGTGGGGAAGACCACCGTAAAAAGCCATTGGATTTGCCTCTTTTTCAGCTTTTCCTCAGTTACCCATATCGCTTAAGGAACATCTAATGATAGCTTACCTCTGCATGCACAGCAATTATATTCACCAATGCTTCTTTTAAATAGTTTCTGACACCTGAAATCAAGATGGGGGAGGGAAAAGCCATTTAAACAACAAGTTACTCATCTCCCGGCTGGAGTGGTGATGCACTGCGCTGCGAGAAGTTTCTAGGGAGAAACAGAAAGTAACACCACCACCAGCTACTTCCTTTTGAGAACTAGGTGGTGATAGGACCATCTTTCACGTTCAGTTAGATTAGAGTTTTCTTTCATTGTTTTCCCATTCCTGTCACCCTTAATGTGCTCTGGTTTAAAATGGAAATTTAAAAATGTCCTGTTTGGTGGTGGGAAACAGTGTTGGAACACAATATGACTGAATGAACAACCTTGTAACTGTGTATCTCACTGTGATTCAATAAGAAATTTTAAAAAATAAAAAGAAAACAAACATCCTGCCATTTTTTCCTATGATCTATACAAATGAACAAATGGCTTTTAACCAAGTTTAGGAAAGTTAAGTATCAATGTAGGTATTTTACTTCCAAAGGCAAAAATTCAATGACTATGGAGTGTGTTCAGTCTTAACATAAGAAATTACTTCCGGGTGAACCGACAAACCAGGATCTGACTATGAGGTGAGTTAAAGATGGGATAATTTATAAGACTGCAGAATGGAAGAGCCTTAACATTGCCAATTCAATACCTAAGGTAGGCACACACAAGCTAGAACAGTGTTAAGAATCTAGTTATCTAGGACTAAACCCCAATTCCATCACTGACAAGCTGTGACTTTTGGCAAGAAGACTAGACAGTAAGCAGGTTTTTCTCTTCCATCAACAGATGTAAGAGTAAACCTACTGACGGCCCGGGTTTGATCCCCGGCATCCCATATGGTCCCCCGAGCACCGCCAGGAGTAATTCCTGAGTGCAAAGCCAGGAGAAACCCCTGAGTATTGCAGGGTGTGACCCAAAAAGCAAAAAAAAAAAAAAAAAAAAAAAGAGTAAACCTACTGGCAGGTGAGTGGAATCAAAGCACGTGCTTGTGCCTGCCACGTGCTGTGATCATCAGGATCATGTGCCATTACTTTTGCAACAGAAAAAGGAAAACACAATATATACATTTGTTATTTACAAGGCAGTATTCCAAGGGAATAAGTTGGAGTTGAGGAACTTCAATGATTCTACTCCAAGGGGAATAAATGAAGGTGCGTATTATTTCAGAATCCCTTTTCAGATTACCGGCACTGACTAGGATTTTCTTACCTGTAGAACAGAGAAAAATCCCATTGTTCTATACAGTAATCATGTTAAAGAGAATCTTTCCCCATAATCTCCTCCAAGCTACTGTTTGGTTAGCTGTTTGGTTAGTTGATCGGGAGCAAAGTAAACTTTTGAACCGGCACTTGCAAAAGCATGTAACCAGCACTGGACCTGTCTTGTGCTATGTATGGTGTGTCCGTAGCTGCACTGTTTTCTTGTAAGGAGTAAACTCCAATGATACCTCTCTGGGGAGTGAAGGATCATGTGTTAGTCATTCACTTTTGTGGAAGGAAGAGCCGAGAAAGTGGTTAGAGACAAAATACAATGCCAGCAGACATTACTTGAGGCAGCAAGTCTCATCTGGGAGAGGCTACAAGAAGTCAATTAGGGGTAAAAGCAGAATTAAGTAGTGCTCAAGTCCACAAAGTGTCCTGCAGTTGGAGAACCACACCATAGAGGATTGATTACACACCAGGTTGCTGGATTATACACCGGCTGCACTCAGGGCATGTGGACCACTGTTAGTGCAGATCCAGGTAACAACACCTTGTCGCATTCACTGCTCCCCTGGAGACTCTGCTGCGAGAGTACAGAATAGTGTCGGAGGGTGCTGGGACTGAATCTCAATCACAACTCAGGTCTAGAACTTTGAAATCCCAAACCCTCCTTAGACTACTTCTCATACACACCAATATAGTGTGTACACAGTTATATCGAAAAAAAGGCCAACAGGAGCTGCAGAGATAGCACTGCAGGTAAAGTGCTAGGCTTGTTTGTGGCAAGCCCAGATTAGATCCCTGATACCTCACATTGTCCTCTGAGTCCAGCCAGGAGTGATCTCTGAGCACAGTGCCAGGATTAAGCCCTGAGCCTGCCAAATGCAACCCCAGTCCCCAGCAAAACAAACAAACAAAACAAAATAATCCAAACAAAACAAAACAATAAAAGAACCAAAAAGCAAAACAACAACAAAAAAAAGCCCCAAAAATAAACAACCCAACAACAACAGCAAAGCCCAAAAAGAGAAATAGTACTGGGTGAATAAGGGCAAGTGGAATTGAGGAGTAAGAAATCCAGTCATCAAAAATCCAAAACCAAACAACCAAACAAAAAAAAGTCAAAGTGAGAATTTAAGCGGTTAAGGAAGTTGCCTTCCATGCAGCCAATCCTGGTTCAATCCCTGGTACCAAGCACAGTCCTCTGAGTATCATAAGGAGTACAGCCAGGAGTAGCCCTTAGCACTGCCAGATATGTCTTTCCAGAAGTTACAAAAAAAAAAAAAACCACAAGGAAAATCAGTTATCTCTGCTTCCCATGCCTTGAGAAATGTGAGTGTAGTACACATCCACAGTGAGAGAATACCGCTGAGATGCAGGCCTTTGACTTGTAAGTATTTCTCGTCTGGCTACAGATTTAGGTGAAGAGCAGTTCGCAGATAATAAATCATGCACCATTTATTAAGCATGTCTGTGCCAGACCCTGAGGAAAATGCTCAGACATTGCAAGGCGCATCAATGAGTCAAACTTGGGTTTGACTCTGAGTGGCAGTTGGAGAGGGCTCGGTACCCCTTAACCTGCCACCTGGGAAGGTGCCATAATGATGCAATAGAAAAATCAAGGCTACCTGACTCGCTTCTTAGAGTTACAGACATTGCCATGCTATTATGATAGAGTAAGAATTGTTTTTAAAAAAGGTTCCTTTCAGCTAAACCCCCACAACTTTCCATACTCCTGAAGCAAGGGCAGAGGTTGGTGTCGAAGCATTTATTGTAACAGTCTTCTAGTCCTGCATATGAAATGAGAATGTGTCATGAAGGCTGACCAGAAAAGTCTCCCCACCCACACAGTATCAATCTAGACTATCAGGTAACAATTAATCGAGTAGGCCAGTGTGGAAATTCCCCATGGAGAAAACAGCCGTGCTGGGCTCTGAGCAAGAATCGGCTGGGTTGCTCCTTCCTGTAAGTCAGCCTGGCCCCAGAACACCAACAACCATGGTGTTGCTGTTCATCCCCTCAAGTGTGAACAAAGAGGGTTTTGTGGTTTATTTTAATGCTCTAGTTATCATTGTCTTCTTATTATCAGTTACCTGGATAATCTGGAATAGTCATATTAAAGAATAAAATATTGGCCATTTCGGAGTATATATTCTTGATCAACTTTTTATTTTGAAAAAAAATTACTCATTGAAAAGAATTAAAATAGCACAGAAGTAGATTTTATCATAATAAATTTCAAATAAGTATCACCATTCTTTTTCCTAATCTGGGGATATGACACCAGATGTCTTCCCATGAACGAATGTCAAGATTTTTCTTAAAAGTAGAGATTTTCTTCTCAAAACTGGTTTCTTCCATCTGCACATAGTCACATTCTTTCACATGGGTCATTTACATCCACCTGAAGACTCTGGGTGACGACCTATTATTAACTGGCACGCATCTACCAGTGTACTCATTTTTTATTACTCGTTTTATTCTATTTATAACGGATTCTTTTTGCTATCAGACAATTCCACTGCCTCTCAAAATATACTACTAAGACAAGGCTGCAAAGGACATTTATATATTTCTAGAAGTGTAATTGCTGAGTCAAAGGTTTCTAGTTTTGCTCACTTCTACCAAGCTGTCAATGAAAAGACCACACAAAATTTTTTTTCCTGCTTTTTCATGCCTTTCTAAATTCTCTAATTTACACTCTGAGCACCTGAAAGAGCCGGCACTGTGGCTGGATAACTACTGCACTATTGGTGTCCAAACCAAGAATGCAAACTTTGTCATGAAGCATTTCCTCCCAAAACTGGGGAAACAACTCCCCTAAACACAGCCAGGTTTCGAGAGACGCCACGGAAGGTTGTTTTGAAACGTGATGCACTTCAGTCAATACTATAAGAAATCAAACTTTGGAGACCTGGGAGATACTACCGACTGCCTCCTTTAGAAACCACATTTCCTGTTTTTAACCCCTCTGCCCCAAATCAGTTTTCAGTCCTAGTTGGCAGATAAAAATAGAATGAAAAATAATATAAATATCCCACAACGTACTTTTTTTGGGTCAAATTGAAACATTACATAAAAGAACTTTGGGGTATTTTCTTTTCAAGTAAAGTAATCTATTCAAAGCACACCAAAGACTTGTTATTGAAATTACTGCCTGCTAAAATATCACACAGAGAAAGACTTATCTGGCAACAAAATGAATTTTGGGGGCAATGGGGAATAGATCAGCTCTTAATGTTTTTTGTTTGCTCATTCCTATATTGACGCAGTCAACAGGTGTCTCTTGCTACATGGATTACGGTGTTTTTAATGAAAAATTAACATTTAAGAAAATATGCCCTTGAATTGTGTTATATGAGTGGATAACATAGGTCCTAAAGAGAACTCCTTGGGAATCTTTCCTTTGTGCTTTCATTTGATCTCTTAATAGGAAAACTTTTCTCCTATGAAACAAAAGCACTGCCAGTCATAAAAATGACTGTATAGCTACTTCACAGCTAACTTCTCCACTTTGAAGAATTACACATTTATTAGACTTTAGCACTAATAAGTTTCATTGAAAAAAGACTCAATATGGGTGTGGGTGGGAGAGGTTGTTCCCCCACAGCAAAGTTAAAGCCTGATGTGTAAGAGACGATGGATATCATTAAGATTAAACATACAAAGCACTTTGGACATTTAGCACAGATTATTAGTTTCATCATTCAAAAATTGACACCCTGAATTTTAGGTTTTTAAAAGGAACTATTTCATGAATTTAGGATTAACTAAATAAATAAAACTCAAACATTTTATAAATCAAATTCAATTATTCCCTCCCATTTACCTGCTTGCTAGAAAAAGGATGTTTTTCCTCAGAAGGCGATTTCAATGAGAAAAGCAAAGATGACAAGAAAATTGGATTTCTTTGATATACATAAATGACTGTACTGTTTTACACTGGGAATTATTGTACTTGTCTAAAACAGTTCAGAAATAAGAATGCAGTAACTCTTCAGTTTTCAAAATCAAGTCCTTTTTCTGGTTTTGCTGTAATAATTTATTTTATTTTTTAATTGATTCATTTCTTGCTGATGTACAAGAGATTCCTTTCATTTCTTTATTTATTAAAGATTTAATTGAGGCACCATGATTTATACAGTTATTCATGGCGAGTGTCAGGTGTACATAGTTCCAATTCCAGTCCCATCCAGTTTCACCTTCCTCCCACCACTGCCCCAGCCTACCCCCTTATCAGGCACAGTTTTAAAAAAAAGGGTTTTGAGCCACATCCAGTGGTACTTGGGTTTACTCCTTACTCTGGGTAGTTAACTCAGGGCTAGGAGGACTGTATGTGGTGCCAGGGATTGAACCCAAACCGGCCACATACAAGGAAAGAGCCCTACCTGCTAAACTGTCTCTCCAACCAACGGACACATTTAAAGTTTGGTTGCTACAGTTTGGATCACACACACTCATTTTGGTTGGTTCTGTGGCTTGAATACAAACACAAACTAATGGTTGCCTTCTCAGAGTCTGAGAGAAGGGGACCGAAGAACATAGTGTTGGGGCCTGGGTGTCTCAGTGGTAAAGTGGTGAACATCCAGAGAGCACAGAGATGGGGTGGCAATGCCCACTGGTACTGTCCATGGTATTGAGCAGAAGTTGGTCTCCATCCCCAGCTCCTCCATCACTGGAATATTTACTGGAGCATAGAAAGGGAGGTGGCAAGGGGGAGATCCTATACTCAACACACAGTTGAAGAGTAAAATCCAATTTGAACAAGTTTCAGCTATTAACTGGATCTCATCCCATTGTGAGATGTCACACATGAGCACCACAGATAAGGCTGAGAAGAATTCACAAACTGGGAAACTACCCATCCATTTACTAAGGCATTCACTTGTCTAAACATGTTGAAAAAGAAGGAAAAGAGACTTTCTCTGGTGGGGCTGTCCAGAGGGAATGAGGCAGGCATCTTCCTCAAATGCTTGCCAGTCACAGACAAATAAATGTTGGGCCCTAAAGTACAAGTCTACTTATACACATATGTAGGATGATATCAGACAGTACGTAAGGTAAGCAATCATACATTGCTTACTGATGGGGATACAACCTGAGAAACTCAGAGTTAGGCACTTCCCATGTTGTGTGAACTCACAGAAGTAATTGTACAAGCCTAGACAGTCACATCCAGCTGTACACCTATGTTACTGGCTAGTCTACTGGTGCCACTAAAGTGACTAAAGTGCTATAAAGCAATGCATGACTGTACACCCTCTCACTTGAAAAGATACAGCCCACCAGGCTCTCTCATTCTGCATGTCCTAAACCATTTGTAAAATGTAATTCACACACGTATGAATATGCATGTATTTCATGCATTAGAAGTTAAAAATAAGTGAAAGATCAAGAGAAAAAGATTATTCATCCAAGCCCCATTTCAGCTTAAAAGCAAAGAAAATGAGGCAATCCTGAGACCGGCAACGACACCATGGATGGACTCAGTATGCCACGGGTGCAGGTCAAACAAAGTGGGTCAGACCATCAGTCTCACTCACATGCTGGTATAAAGAGAACAAACAAATGGGGAAACTAAATGAAACAAGGATGAACTTTTAGACGTTAAAACCAATCCCTGGTTACCAGAGGGGAAGAAGGATGAGGAAATGGGGCAAAAGAGCTCAACTCAACAGTGAAGGGCAGAATAGGACGTTCAAAGGTCAACAGTGTAACAGCTGTGCAGATACCAAGTTAGGAGCCCACATGCTAAATGCTACAATGTAAAGCTTCTTCAATGTCAAAAACACATAAATAAAGGGAGGGAAAAACCAACCCCAAATATCAGTGGCTGACGGCGCCCACCTGGTTGCCACCAGAGGCTTCGGCCCCAAGGGAGGGAATATAAACACACCGAACGAAACATTTAATCCAAGCACATCACAGTCCCAGTGGCTTCAAAAACTGCAAATGGACTTCTTGCTCCTATGGCATATCTAGAGGGGGTGAGCATGCCTGGACATTGTGGTCACCTAGAGATTTCTGCTTTTGGGTACCCCATATAACACATGCTCCCAGAGTGCAGTGAAAGACAAACAGCGAACTGACCATGGCCAGCTCAAGGCCCTGGCTGGATCTGGAGGCTACCCCGGGGGCCATATCTGATCCCAACCATCCTCCTGGGAAGAAAGCACGATCCCGAACAGCACTGACCATCTACTCCAGATCCTTTTCTGTTGTTTTACTTTGCACAGAATACAAACTCTGTGAGCAGATATCGCAGTGATATGACTTTGATCAGAATATAAAGTCATTTTATTAGATAATTGGATTTAGTGGTTTTTCTAGCTGACACTTAACACCATGTTAAAAAAATGTATTTGTAAAAGATCAATGATTGGCTGTACTTAACTAAATCAGGTTGTGCTGTATCCGGATTTTAAAGATTGAACATGCATGAGTCTAAGAGCCTTTTAAAACAAAGTATAATTCATATATAGAAACATACATAAGCCTATGTGTACAATTTGATTTCATCTTATACACATTAATCACCACTATCTGAAGCAAGGTGTGGGGTCATTCCAGTATCTCAGGAGGCTCTCCTGCACTGCCCTCCCTTCCCCGTCAATAGCCCCATGTCAAACAACTAGGTCAGCTGTGTTTGCTTTTATCTAAGTGGAATCACAAACTCACACAAAAGCATACAGTGTATACCATCATATACTTCATTTCTTCCCTTCCACATGACATCTATGAGAGGACCTGAGAGGGCGTGGCCACTCTCACTGCTGTACAGAAAATCCCTATGAGGCCACACCATTACGTATGTATCCCTTCTCCTGCTGAACATTTGAGCTGTGCCCAATTTTCAGTTCTAGCAATGACATGGTGCTCCTCATGTTCCGGAGGACATTGATCACTCTTTAAGTAGTAAGTGGAGTGGATTGAGTCTTTGCAAAAGTGGATGCTGCTATGCAGGGAAGTGCTACATTTTCCACAGGGAGAGAAGTTAGGCTGCGTGCACTACTCAAGCATCTCATCAATCTTAGTTCACAGAGGGCCTTGCTGAACAGAGGGCCCATATGTCTAAAAGTAGCAATTGCTCTAAAAAATGATTTGCTATACCTACTCTCTTTAGCAGGAAATAAAAAATAAATGGTAGCACAAAACCAGAGAAGAAAAAAAAAACAAAAAAAGTCCAAGAACCTATAAATGTCTTTCTTTTCATAAATACAACCCAAGCATAGAGTACAAGAATATTAATTTCTTTCATATCCATCATATTTAAAGTTCCTGAAGGTGGTTTTTGTGATTTCATAAAACCTAATATTAAACTCCTCTAATACACAAACTTGCTAAAAGTGATATGCAGTCTACATATAATTCTTAAGGTCCTTTTTATGGTAATCATAGGCTGTCATACCATTTGCAATCAGAAATGACAGCAATTTTAAAAATGAAAAAAAATGGATTTTCAATTATATCATATTTATGAATTTACTTTGGCTGTCACTCAAACATTTAGATTATTAGGATATGATATTATAAGAAAATTGAAGTCAATTGATCCAAAAAAAGTCCATATTTCCAAGTAAATATCCTGTACAATATAATGATTTTATTAACATTATCTTTAATTGTAGTTGTATTTGATACATATGCCAAATACCAGTAACAATTATAGACCTCATTCTGGAATGGATTGAGGCTCTTTATGTTCCTGGAGCAAGCAGATGCCTTGGGCTCTACTAGCATGAGACAGGACATATGAAGATGTTACTGGGGCCCGCTCGAGCAAATCGATGATGAGCGGGAAGTCAGTGATACAGTGACAGTGATCTTTAATTGGCTCCTAGGAGTCTTAAACTACTTTGCTCGTATCTGTTGTTCTGATCACTTAAAACACAAGTCCCCAACTGAGTTTTGGATTCAAACATTGTGACGGTTGGACTACACATATAATGAGTAGTTGACCACATTAAGGAACTTCCTGATAAACAATAAATTAAGGCAGAAAGAGAAATGTCCCAGTTTCACTAAGCACATGGGCCTCTGTGGCTCTTACATAACCTTTTATTGGGGCCTCGACTCCCTCCTCTGTCAGGAGAGGAGGGTGACAGGTCGCTGAGTTCTCTAAAGACCTGTGATTCCCCCCTCCCACACATACATGTGTGGGTGTGTCTATGCGTGACTGTGTCTGTGTGTGCATGTGCACATGCGTGCATCCGTGCTTTTGCACCCTGTGTGACTGCATGTCGTGCATCTCTGTGCCTGTGTGTCCAGCATCCACATGTGATGCAGAGTAAATAGTCGTCAAGTGGGCAACTAGGAACCTGTTTTTGGGGTTGGCTCTGGCTACTTCTTTACAGATGACAGTTAAGCAGGTGGGATGTGATTAACTTAGGGGCCTTTCACCTCTGAGGGTCTGTCCTTGTGTGGGATGGAGGTGGGCAAAGATGATGCCTCTGTCCTCAGGAGGCTTTCAGAAAGGGGAGAACAGATGAGGCACAGGACAGGCAGCTCACCGTCCGGCTCTTTCACCACATTTTCCGGTGCTTAAGGGGCCACAAGGAGGTGACTCAGGTATTACCCGAGGGCCCTGGGCAGGGTCTGGTGTGCTTGGCACTTTCTCAGGGGTGCTGGGGCTGAGGTGACTGCCCAGTCCCTGTGGGCACCTGGTGCTGAGTCTCACCCTTGGTTTCACCTGGCCCCAGGGCACTGCCAGACATGGCCCGGCTGGTGCCTGAGCCATACATGCTGGATAAAGCACTGTTGGCAGTGGCCCCCGCCTGACAGAGTTCCTAATAGGAAAGAAAAAAGTTCTGATTCTGAGAAGAGGGGGGCTGCGCAGAAGGAGAACCCTGAGTGGAGCTAAAGCCGGCCATAGATGACCATGGTTGGGGTCCACTTGGACAGAACCTCTGTTGCTAGAGAATAGGACCCGCCAAGGGCCAGGTGGGGTCCCTGATGAGGTTGCTAGGGAATCTGGGGTAAGTATGGAGAGTGAGAGGGATGACTGGGTGCATGGGGAGGACAGCCACCAGCCATGGGGGGTCAGGGGAGGAAGGGACAGTGAGAAACTGTGAGCAAGCACTTCCCTTCTCCGGTCTGCGTCCACCTCTGGGCCACAGAAACACTGAGACCAGTGGGGGGTGGAGCTGGGGGCCACTCCCACCCTCACCCAAGACAAGAAAGACCCAGTTCCATCACCAAGAAAAAATAAGATCTAATCTAATGAATTGAAACTCATGGCACATGCTCAAACTACAAATTAATACAGGAAAAAGTGAAAGTATCTTCTGTTCCCTTTTTAAAAATGCTCGGGGACCAACTCATTCTGAAGACTCCCAAACAAAGAGATGGACTGAACACTGCCTTTCTCTTTGGAGCTGGGCTTCAAAGCAACCAACAGTGGACACAATTTTTTCATTTTTTATTTAGTGTTCCAGCCAACTGCCTACAGTCAGCAGTCCCTAAGGAAAGAGTGAATTACAGCAAGGATTGTGGGAAGAGTTAAGACAGGAAGAAAGTTGGTGAAGACCTCCAAAAGTTGAGTCCAGTTGATAATGCTTGCATCCAGATTTCAATCCACTGACCGAAATTAAACATCATCTTAACATCACAATATTCGCTGGCACAAGTAGGCAAGATGAAAGCATAACCAAACCTACAAACAACAAGACTTCTTCGTTCCCCACAAATCTAGGGGAAGGGCATTGAAAAGAGGATATGGGAAATGCAGTTGGAAAAATCCAGAAGGTGGGAATAGCCACAGAACAAACCACCTGAGAGATCCGCCAACAGGTCAACAAGGAGACCCATGAGAGGTCAAGCAACCAAACAAACCACCCGGTAAGACAGCTCAACCAAAAGCAACATGGAGCCTTACTTGAATCCTAATCTGAACAAACTAGAGGTTTTTAGAGCATTCTGGACAGTTGACTAGATACTTGATGAGATTAAGGAATTGTTCGTTTTTTCCAAATCTGATAACAAAAGTGTGGTGATAACTATTCTGTTTCTTTTTCTTTCTTTTTTTTAAAAAATCAGCCCTTATCTGATCTGTGTTTGGCTGAAATGATCTAATGTCTGGGACTTACTTCAAAATAATATATCCCTGAGGTGGTGGAGGCAGAAGGGGACAAATAAAACCAGAGAGGCCATGAGCTCACGGTTTTGGAGCTGGCCAACAGGTCAACCATAATATGCTTCACTGTTCTATTTTGATATATGTTTGCGGGAAAAGGTACAAAAAAATGGCTTGGACTATTTATTTACACAATAGTCGGCAAGTTAACCTTGATGCCAAAGAGCATCATCCACAGTTATCAATTTAAAAACATAATAAAATAAATACTTGACTAGATAAGGCATGCAATGGAGAAAATATGTCGGCCACAGGTCATCTCAAGGTTAATAAATTTCACATTGAAGATCATTAGAGCCAAAGTTGAGCTTTATTGAAAAAATGCTTGGCAGACACAGAAATTATAACCAAATGTCCAAAGCATTGGACAAATGGTTTTATAGTGCTGACTCTAATACATTAAGCTTCTTTAAGGAAAAAAGGGGAAAAGGGCTGGAAAATAAAGGTGAGGTTGATGAGTGCAACAGTGATTTACAAAGGGTCAAGACTCTAGACCCAACCTACTTTAGAAAATGTAAAGTTGCTTTTCTCTTATAGACCCAACATAAGTTTTATTTCAATGCTCCTCTTCATACACTTCTCTTGAAACTAAGAAAAAGTAGTCCCAGAATTAAAATGATTCTTTCAGAGTTCAGTCCCAGAAAACACTATTTTTACTTTTGTCTTCTAAGATGACACAAGTTTACTTCGTTGGCATTTGTTCTGATCAAAAGCAGAAGCCTTGAAGTGCCAAACCAATCTGTAACCAGTTATTGGCAACAGGAGTATTACTGCTAATGCTCCAAATCCAGAGAAGCAACAGATTTTCTTTGGTGTCCAGTAAGGGCTAGAGAGATAGTACAGGAGGTAAGGCTTGATTTTAGTTCCCAGTACCACACTGTGTCCCTCGCAGACCCTCACCAAGTGTCTGTGCCAAGAACAGTCCCTGAGCACTGCCGGGTATGGTTTTGAACTGAACCCCCCAAAATAAAGAAACCAATACAAACAAAATAGTAAAGTGACCAATAAATAGATCTGACCTTGCAGATTAGGGAGCTGGGCCCTGAAAATTCTGCCAGGGAGGACCTTTAGGAAAAACACTGGCAAGGTGCAATTACTCTTAAGAAATCTTCAGTGCTGGGGCGGGTGATAGCCCAGCGGGTAGGGCGTTGCCTTGCGCAGCCGGCCCATGCCAGCCCGGGTTCGATCCCCGGCATCCCATATGGTCCCCCGAGCACCACCAGGAGTGATGCCTGAGTGCAGAGCCAGGAGAAACCCCTGAGCATTGCCGGGTGTGACCCAAAAAAAGCAAAAAAAAAAAAAAAAAAAAAAAAGAAATCTTCAGTGCTACAAGTATTTTACAATATCTGAAAATGGTAGTTATTTGGGGCAATCAACTCTGTTTAATCAGTTAACCAATGTCCTCTTCTTCAACATTTACTGGACTAAAAAAAAATCCACATGATATTCTGGGCTCCTCTTAATAATGAGCCTGGAAATGAGTCGCTCCACTGATGTCTTTATCACCATTATGGTGACACCCTTATCACCTCTGGCCTGAGGGAACTATTGCCAGGGCTTTCCTGCCAATCGATCACTGGAGTCTACAGCTCTGTTGGCCGGCATCGGGCCAGGTGCTTGGGCAAAGGGACAGAGATTTCACAGGAAGGATGGAAACGGGGGTGGCTCGTGCCGGAGCACACTGGCCACAGAGAGAAGCTGTGCTGGGTCCAGTTGGGTCCTGAGGTCCCTCCAGTTGGATAGGGACGAAGGGCGAATGAAAGGGCATTGCAAAAGAGGAAGCTCCTGGCATGGGCATCCATGCCAATGCCCGGTGGGCTCCACACAAGCAAGCAGGACCCAGAAAGGCTCACGTGCCCCATGCCCAAGCTGCATTTCTGCCCCTGCAGACTACAGGGGAAGGGAAGGGCTGCAAGGAGAGGGGCCAGCTCCTCACGTGGGCGCAGAGAGAACAGCAGTCAGGTGTGAGGGGGAGGGCAGAGATCCAAGAGGCGCTGGACTCTGGAAAGATGCTCGGAGTCCCTGGGGGCCAAATCCACATGCAGAGGAACAACTTCTGGGCGGGGCTGCTGAGGAAAGGGCTAGGGAAGAAAGGAAGGCAGCATCACCTCAGGTGGGGACGGGGCAAGAGACAGAGAGAAGAGGCCAGGGAGGTTGAGGGAAGGGAGGGCGGGAGCAGGCCCACGGCCCACGGGTGCAGAGAACAGCTATCTTCAGGCCCCGGCAGCCTCTCTCTCTCCATTTTAAACTTGGAAGTCAGGCACCTTGACCAACTTGGAATGTTCAGCAGCGCCACAGACACAATCAAGGTGTAAGGCTTGCTCAATTTGTGAACAAAGAGCAACTGCATTTACACTCTGTACACGAAAGAAGAATTTCCACTCTGGACACAAAAGAAAATGTAGAGAGATGAAGGCTGACCTCCTTGGAGTGTGGTCTCAGTGTTCTAAACAGAAAAACTCCAAGACTGTAAATTCAACTTAGATGGAATCGAAACAGGGCAATGGATGCACAGTTCACCTTGGCCAGTGCACAAAGTGTAATTAAGGTCCTCACAAGATCTTGGTCAACTGTGAGGAGGAGACAGAACTTGACTTTTAGTGGGAGACTGAATGTCGTCCACACATGTGCTGATTTGTGATAATGCACATTTGTGATAATACAGCTTACATAATGTTATAATGCAATTCTTCCTCCAAAAAACCCCATAAAATATTATTAGTGATACATGCTAACATTTATGATCAAAATGCAACTTTCTAAGTGCCTTGAGAAGAATGCACTGTCTGGAATGGAAAAAAGAATGCCTGTATTTCCTACTGAATTTTTGCTATTTTAATGTCCTACATACAATACTAATATTTAAACACAGGGTTTGATAGTGGTATGTGTGTGTGTATGTGCATGTGTGTGTGTGTGTGTGTGTGTTTTGGGGGAGATGGAGGGTGGGCATGAAATAATTCAGGCTTTTAGACAGTACAGTTAAAGTTTGCCTGGGACCAGAGCGACAGTACAGTGAGAAGGGCATTTACCTTGCACATAGATGACCTGGGTTTGATCCCTGGTCTCCCATAAGGTGCCCTGAGCACCGCCAGGAGTGATTCCTGAGTGCAGAGCCAGGAGTAACCCCCTGAGCATCACTGGGTGTGAACCAAAAATCAAAAAAACAAACAAAAAGTTTGTCTAAATACTTGTAACAAAACCTGAAATGAAGAAAGGGAAGAGAACTTGGGGCTTAATTGGGAGAGCACCCTGTCTCACAAGGCATGCACAGGTCCCCCTGGGGAACAGTGAGGCCGTAATGACACACGGCCACTCTGGGAAGTTCCTGCTCGCACTCAGCACTGTCCGTCCCTGCTGGACCTGGCCTCAGCACGAGAGCAGAATCTCTGCTCCCCTGGTGTTTGCTCAGTGTCATTGAGCCGTGACTGATGGGAACGGAAACCATGTGCTTTCCCACTGATTTCTAAACAGGTACAGGAGACTCGATTCCTCCTCAGGAAGGCTGTTGGATGACAGATCTAGCTAATCTGGGAGCTTTGTTGTTTTGCCCATTCACAGCTTAATCTATTTAAGCCAAGGTTCATTCCAATGAGACCTCTCTTCTAAGTAAACACTGCTGGAGGGTGGCAGTTACAGAAGTCACCTTGATTGAATAACTTCTGACTTATACATCTACTAAGACTTCTATGTTTTCTAGATTGGGCACAGCTCCTCTTTATACCCACTGCACCCAACGTGGGACAGTTAGAATTTACCAGGAGACTACCACCCTGGCTACGCTGAGACTATAGGAAGACTATAGGAAGGATCATACTAGTTTGCTCTAAGCAGGCGAGTGTGACCCTTTTGGTACACGAGAACAAGATACTCAGAATCACCCTGGTGCAGATAATAATAATAAGGACCTTGTGGGTACCATCTAGATTACATGAAGCTCACGAAATTAAGATGTATTACTTTATATCAGCCCCTCTCTCTCCAGTGTTTTACATAAGAGATAATCTCGGGATTAGTCCTTTGTTTATACCTGCAGTAGGGTGTGGCACTGCTCTTCTACACTCTGTTTAGGGTTCTTTGCTGACATGACCCTCCCTGTCACATTTCTTTGGTGTATATAAGGGGACTGACTTGAGGCCCCTTAGCCTTTTTGCTTTTGGCTTTTTGGCTCCTGCAGCTTTTTGGCTTTTGGCTTTCAGCTTTTTTGCTCTTTAGCCTTTTGCTCCTTCTTCTGGGTAGGACTCATCTCAGGTGAGATCCTCTCTCTTTGGTGGGGAGACAGGCTCTTTTGTATGGTCTAAGTTTGGACCAGAGCTAGAGTTCATTCATTATATTGGAGTGTTGTGGAAGAGCTTTTGTACTATTAAAAGTCTTTCTGGAACTGCACCGGACTCGTGAGTTTTCATCTGTTCCCCGGCGTCCTCTGAGGTAGAAGAGAACCTCTGTCCTGACACTGTCGGGGACCCCAGCGGCGTTCCCTGACAGAAGGCAGCTTTAGATTTGTTTTTTCCTAGCAAAATCCAGTTCATAGGGTGCTGGAAGAAGTGTGACACACAGCTCTTTGGAGGGAGCTGCTCCTTAGGTCTGGCCAGATTGCTGCTATCCAACCTCCCTTGACACTCGTCCCTCACACGGCCTGCGGTGAGCCAGGACACAGAGACCTCCTGTCCCCACACATGATCCAGTTGTGGACAGAGCCGCCACTCAGTGCGGCAGCACCCAGCGCTCTGTTTTGCCCAGCCCAGCCTCCAGGAAGGATTTCTCTTTGCTTTTTGAAGATGTGTTACTTTTCCATAATAGGTATGTCCTCCTCACGAATGCTTGAGTAACACCAACTTCTAAAGTAAAACACGAAAACTCTCTCAGATTTTCTTTCTTCCCGTTGCTGATGTCTGTTTGTCCTTGGCAAGTCAAACATATGCTATTGAAAATGTGGTCTTTTTTTGAATAAAATGAGAGAATGAACCCATTCCCCCCACCCCGCCAAATATAGCAATGCTATATCTGTGTGTGCATAAAATCTCACTCATTTGTTTGCATATAATTTATTTAATTGACTAACTAATGGGCTTTTAGGCTTTTTTATATTTTTCTTATCTAAACATGTTTTCATACACATCACCATTAGCACTTCTGTGCTCACTTGCAAGATATCTTCTTTAAGAGGAATTCTAAGAAATGGGATTTCTAAATAATCGATGTATATGACGTGTATATATGCCTCAAACTATGAGACAGTTTTCTCGGCACCTTTGCCAAAAAAATAGGTATTATCAAGCTCCTTTAACATTTACAATCCAAAAAGTTGCTTAAAAATGAGAACACAGTGCTATTTTAATGCACATTCTTTGAGTCTGAGTGAGTTTTAGAAGACTTATGTACATTGGCCATTTTGGTTCTTTTGTGACCTTCAGAGTTTGTGCAGGCTTCTCCTGGGGTATCTGCCTCCAACAGAGATGACCAGCATCTGTCTGACCTGAGAGCTTAATGCTATTAAATCCAGACGGCCTGAATTTGGATACTGAACCCCAGCTTCACTGATTCCAGTGATGGGACACCAAGGACTCCAACTGCTTGTACTCAGTGTCACCATCATATATGTCATTTATGCATCTTCATTTTGTAAAGGAGGACAAAAACATTGTTCACTTCTCGAGGAGATTTGTAACAAATCAGATCATCTGTGTAAAGTCTCTGCCTGGTCAGAGAGCATGTTCAATATGTGCTAAGAAACATAGCAATACATAACTAACTAAATACGCATATATATAAAATATATATATAAATATATATATATACATATATATTTATACACACATACATATATCAGTGGCATGTGAACATAAACAAGATGTGCATACATACACTCATATTGCATAACTTATTATTTAAAAGGGTCCACCAACATGTAAAGAACCTACTTTCTTAAGAAGCACTGCCAAACTGTGAGGTGTAGGGTTTTCCATTCAAAAAAATCAGAAAAAAGACACTTCTTTTCCTTATCTCCATTCTTCCGACACACTCTCGTTCTCCAGAAATGAGATAAACTGCCTGAGCTTTGACATTTCAACTTCTAAGATACAAAAGATAACTAAGCACTGCTCCTCTCTTTAAGGTCCAGACAATAAAGATGTCTGTCAAGACAGAAAGACAGAACAGAGATTTCGCCCAAGCAAAACTGAAATTCTCTTGAGTAGATTAATCAAAGGAGAGATGTATTTACCTTTGTCTGCAATTTCAGATTTATGCTTTCTCTTTCTTCAGCCTGTCAGAATACACTGCCTAGCAGAATGCACTCCCAACAGACACCCAAGACCTTTCTCACCATGGAAGAACTCACTCAACCCACAGGCTCAACGATCTGGCCAATTATTGACATATGGGACTCTATTCCACTCCTGATTACATGCTTCAGTACAGAAGCAACAAACTCCTCATGCATCTGCTCTGTCCTTTCAGAAGGGTACCACACTTACTCATGTTCGAGTCACCTACGGGAGCTTCCTTCCCCATGTAATTTCAATGACTATAATTAACATAAAAGCATTTGAATAAAAGATCAGTAAGTGCTTTACCTATGCAAAAATGGTAGCATTCAAATTCACCTGTAAGAGTTATATATAATAGTAATATGGTTTTCGGTTTGAAAAACATCATTAGAAACAGTTTTAAGGTAAGGTTTTGTTTGTGTGATTTTGGGCAACACCCAGCTGTGATCAGGGCTTACCCTTAGCTCTGTGCTCACGATCAGTTCTGGTGGGCCTTGGAGGACCACAGATTGTTCTGGGGATCCAGCTAGGGTCAGTGGTGTACAAGGCAAGCATGCTACATACTGTACTATCTCTCCAGCCTCAAGGTAAGAGTTTTTAAAGATTATTTTTATTATTTACTATTTGGTATTAATTATTACTGTTCTTGCTGATTATTATTACCATTTGTGGTGTCAGGGACTGAACTCAGGACCTCACACATGCTACACACATCATCTATCACTTAGCTACCCCCAGCCATATTTACTGCCTTAATGATATGTGTATCCATGTATATTAATACAGTCCAACAACATTCTTAATTAAGCTAAAAATTTATCAGGACTCTTACCAACCATGGATAACTGAATTAAATCAGTAAGAACAGTCAGTTAGGTGACTCAGAACTAACCAGAATAATCTCTACTGACATATACACAAATAAAGAGGCAATAACAATTTAAATACCCCAACGGTCAGGCTAAAAATGCATCACTACAGCTTTAACGGATATCTCTACTTGAATCATGAAATTAATCAACTGGACTTTTTTTTTTAAAGAAAACTACTACATGCTATGTCAGAAGCTGAATTTATTGCTAACTATAGCTACAAGTTATCAGGTACTTAGATGATTTGCCAAAACTGCAAAGACAAGACAGAAAGCTTCTCACTAAAATTATTCTGAAGGATTCCTCGTCAAACTGTTTTGACTGTTCACCTAACTCGAGGCCTCCAGTGAAGTCAACTTGAACCCAACTCAAAAATCACCTTATGACTATGCACAGCAGAGGTTCGGGGAATGATCATGAAGCCGAAACTCCAAAGACACCAGAATGGAGTGGGGACAGGAACAATGGCCATCTCTACGTGTCCCTGGAATCCTGAGTCAAACTCAACAAAATGCTGATGAGCATTTTGGGACATTCTTCTTGAAAAAGGGGTATTCTTCTTAAAAAAAGAAAAAACCCTAAAAGCTATCATTTAAAAAACAAAAAACCAACAGTCAGCCAGCAGAGCATTACTGAAGTGCCATAAAGTACGCGAAGGCCACACACTCTTACTAAGATTAGAATCCTGCTTAGTTTGGGCTCAAAGCCTAACTCACACCTGTGGCTTGAAGGGGCTCAGGCCCACTGCTGGGACCATCTGAAGGTAAGAGAGTGGACTCCAGGTGCCTTCCTGAGGGGAACCCCACCTCTCTCCCCATTCCTCTTGCAAGGTCTCTGTTCGCAGGCCTCAGAGCACAGTGATCTCTGCAGAGCCAGAACTGGTCTCTGCAGGGTGGGTCCCGGGAGGTGAGGTCTCGGCCTTCTCTGGTCCATTAGCTCATGAGAGGGAGAACCTGCGTGAATGCCACTGGGGTTCTGTCACTGGCTTCCAGGTGGAAGGAGTGGATAGGGGGGCAGACACAGAGCTCAAAGGGCTGAGTGCATGGCTGGAGCCCCGGCACCACCCAAAACTCCTTAGCAGAGAGCTGTGAGTTGTCCCTGAGCACTGCTGGGTGTTGGCCAAAACAAATCAGCAGCTGCAGGCCCGGAGGGCACAAATGGGCAGAGAGCCAGTCTCGGTCCCTCGTTCAGGCGGCTCAGGTTCTCGGCCTCAGTGGCAGCCTCAGGCACAGGCGATCCGAGCAGCCGACTGAAGAGCTCAGAGCTGGGCCCATCTTGGTGCAAACCTGGGGATGGGCTCACGGCTCTTCTGGTTCTCACAGATGCACCCCGAGTTAACTCCACACCCCCAAACAATGATGAGCAGTTTGAGAATGATGTTGGTGCTTACAACTACGGCACAAGACAGTGTGTCACGGAGAGAGAGACTAATTTCAGGAACGTTCTCCTGAACTACCTCTCCACACACATTGTGTTTTTAAAAAGGGTTTGTTTTGTTTTGGTCAGGTGACAACACCCAGGCAGACCTGCTGACACGCTGCATCTTCCTGCGATTTGTTCTTCCAGATGCTGCAAACATAGGGAGTGTCAGAGCTCTGGCCTGAGCACCAACCGCAGCAGGCAGGAAAGAGAGAGCTGAATGCTCACGTCAGCACATGTCAAGGAGCCCCATCGGGGCCACTCGGTGTGTGAATGAGAGTAAAGGAGGACAGAACACCATCTGATGGACAGTCCCTTTTACAAGCTTTCAGGGGGAAAAATCCCTGCCAAGCCATGCAGTAAGCCGTGAGCCTTAGAGTAGATGAAGAGGTGGCCAGCAGGGTCATCAGTGAGACCCTCCCAGTGAGCGCCCTCTTGTGGGGGTCCTGGGGTTCTGCATCTGTAGTAAACATTCAAGGACACTAGTGTCCCAAGGGGACACTGGCCTGACCCTGAGGTGCTAGAGGCAGCCCCCATATCTGGGAAGAGGGGAGCAGAGCCAGGAGGCTTTCAGACTGCTGAAGAGACACTACGGCAGGGAAGGCGTGTGCCCTGCACATGAAGAGACGCTGTAGCAGGGAAGGCGTGTGCCCTGCACATGAAGAGACGCTGTAGCAGGGAAGGTGTGTGCCCTGCACATGAAGAGACGCTACGGCAGGGAAGGCGTGTGCCCTGCACATGAAGAGACGCTACGGCAGGGAAGGCGTGTGCCCTGCACATGAAAGAGAGCGCTGTAGCAGGGAAGGCGTGTGCCCTGCACATGAAGAGACGCTGTAGCAGGGAAGGCGTGTGCCCTGCACATGAAGAGACACTAAGGCAGGGAAGGCGTGTGCCCTGCACATGAAGAGACGCTACGGCAGGGAAGGCGTGTGCCCTGCACATGAAGAGACGCTACGGCAGGGAAGGCGTGTGCCCTGCACATGAAAGAGACGCTGTAGCAGGGAAGGCGTGTGCCCTGCACATGAAGAGACGCTGTAGCAGGAAGGCGTGTGCCCTGCACATGAAGAGACACTAAGGCAGGGAAGGCGTGTGCCCTGCACATGAAGAGAGCGCTACGGCAGGGAAGGCGTGTGCCCTGCACATGAAGAGACGCTGTAGCAGGGAAGGCATGTGCCCTGCACATGAAGAGATGCTACGGCAGGGAAGGCGTGTGCCCTGCACATGAAGAGACGCCACGGCAGGGAAGGCGTGTGCCCTGCACATGAAGAGACGCTACGGCAGGGAAGGCGTGTGCCCTGCACATGAAGAGACGCTGTAGCAGAGAAGGCGTGCCCTGCACATGAAGAGATGCTATGGCAGGGAAGGCGTGTGCCCTGCACATGAAGAGACGCTACGGCAGGGAAGGCGTGTGTCCTGCACATGAAGAGACGCTACGGCAGGGAAGGCATGTGCCCTGCACATGAAGAGACGCTGTAGCAGGGAAGGCGTGTGCCCTGCACATGAAGAGATGCTACGGCAGGGAAGGCATGTGCCCTGCACATGAAGAGATGCTACGGCAGGGAGAGGCGTGTGCCCTGCACATGAAGAGATGCTACGGCAGGGAAGGCGTGTGCCCTGCACATGAAGAGACGCCACGGCAGGGAAGGCGTGTGCCCTGAACATGAAGAGATGCTACGGCAGGGAAGGCATGTGCCCTGCACATGAAGAGATGCTACGGCAGGGAAGGCGTGTGCCCTGCACATGAAGAGACGCTACGGCAGGGAAGGCGTGTGCCCTGCACATGAAGAGACGCTACGGCAGGGAAGGCGTGTGCCCTGCACATGAAGAGACGCTGTAGCAGGGAAGGCGTGTGCCCTGAACATGAAGAGACGCTACGGCAGGGAAGGCGTGTGCCCTGCACATGAAGAGACGCTACGGCAGGGAAGGCGTGTGCCCTGCACATGAAGAGACGCTACGGCAGGGAAGGCGTGTGCCCTGCACATGAAGAGATGCTACGGCAGGGAAGGCGTGTGCCCTGCACATGAAGAGACGCTACGGCAGGGAAGGCGTGTGCCCTGCACATGAAGAGACGCTGTAGCAGGGAAGGCGTGTGCCCTGCACATGAAGAGACGCTACAGCAGGGAAGGCATGTGCCCTGCACATGAAGAGACGCTACGGCAGGGAAGGCGTGTGCCCTGCACATGAAGAGACGCTACGGCAGGGAAGGCGTGTGCCCGGCACATGAAGAGACGCTACGGCAGGGAAGGCGTGTGCCCGGCACATGAAGAGACGCTACAGCAGGGGAAGGCGTGTGCCCTGCACATGAAGAGACGCTACGGCAGGGAAGGCGTGTGCCCTGCACATGAAGAGATGCTACGGCAGGGGAAGGCGTGTGCCCTGCACATGAAGAGACGCTGTAGCAGGGAAGGCATGTGCCCTGCACATGAAGAGATGCTACGGCAGGGAAGGCGTGTGCCCTGCACATGAAGAGACGCTACGGCAGGGAAGGCGTGTGCCCTGCACATGAAGAGAGCGCTACGGCAGGGAAGGCGTGTGCCCTGCACATGAAGAGACGCTGTAGCAGGGAAGGCGTGTGCCCTGCACATGAAGAGACGCTACGGCAGGAGAAGGCGTGTGCCCTGCACATGAAGAGATGCTACGGCAGGGAAGGCGTGTGCCCTGCACATGAAGAGAGACGCCTACGGCAGGGAAGGCGTGTGCCCTGCACATGAAGAGACGCTACGGCAGGGAAGGCGTGTGCCCTGCACATGAAGAGACGGTGTAGCAGGGAAGGCATGTGCCCTGCACATGAAGAGACGCTATGGCAGGGAAGGCGTGTGCCCTGCACATGAAGAGACGCTGTAGCAGGGAAGGCGTAGCCCTGAACATGAAGAGACGCCACGGCAGGGAAGGCGTGTGCCCTGCACATGAAGAGACGCTTCACGGCAGGGAAGGCGTGTGCCCTGCACATGAAGAGACGCTACGGCAGGGAAGGCGTGTGCCCTGCACATGAAGAGACGCCACGGCAGGGAAGGCGTGTGCCCTGCACATGAAGAGACGCTACGGCAGGGAAGGCGTGTGCCCTGCACATGAAGAGAGCGCTACGGCAGGGAAGGCGTGTGCCCTGCACATGAAGAGACACTACGGCAGGGAAGGCGTGTGCCCTGCACATGAAGAGACGCTATGGCAGGGAAGGCGTGTGCCCTGCACATGAAGAGACGGTGTAGCAGGGAAGGCATGTGCCCTGCACATGAAGAGACGCTACGGCAGGGAAGGCGTGTGCCCTGCACATGAAGAGACGCTGTAGCAGAGAAGGCATGTGCCCTGCACATGAAGAGATGCTACGGCAGGGAGGCGTGTGCCCTGCACATGAAGAGACGCTGTAGCAGGGAAGGCGTGTGCCCTGCACATGAAGAGACGCTATGGCAGGGAAGGCGTGTGCCCTGCACATGAAGAGACGCTACGGCAGGGAAGGCGTGTGCCCTGCACATGAAGAGACGCTGTAGCAGGGAAGGCGTGTGCCCTGCACATGAAGAGACGCTATGGCAGGGAAGGCGTGTGCCCTGCACATGAAGAGACGCCACGGCAGGGAAGGCGTGTGCCCTGCACATGAAGAGACGCTGTAGCAGGGAAGGCGTGTGCCCTGCACATGAAGAGACGCCACGGCAGGGAAGGCGTGTGCCCTGCACATGAAGAGACGCCACGGCAGGAAGGCGTGTGCCCTGCACATGAAGAGACGTTACGGCAGGGAAGGCGTGTGCCCTGCACATGAAGAGACGCTACGGCAGGGAAGGCGTGTGTCCTGCACATGGCTGACCTTGGTTTGATCCCCAGAACCTCACAAGATTCCATAAGTACCTCTTATAGTGACCCCTGAGCACAAAAAAAAAAAAAAGAAAGTCCCCCAAATCCCAGAAGAGAATAAAGCAAAGCAGCAGCGTCCATTTGGGGGGGCACGGAGGTGGTGCTGGTACTAAACAACCTTCCTCACACACAGAAACACCGACACTAGGAAAGGCAGCCGGCCGCCCAGCACTCAGAAATCCAGACCCTTCCACAGGATCTGACTGCCATGCTCAAAAAGGGTCATTTGTTGTAGAAAGCAACAGTTTGTTCAGTCAGACACACAAACCACACTGAGCCCAGAACAACCACTTTCCTGTCAGCTTGGGCGGCATGAATAAACTACAACCTCCTCAGCCAAGTTCTAAGAAGCTCACTCAGTGCAAGGATCCGTGCTAGAACCACAAAGCAAGATTCCTTCTTGTCAACACTCACCAGACAAGGGAAACGTGACCCATTTCCCCCAGGTGAAGGCTTAAACCAGCCTGTGTCCCAGAGACAAGTCACATGTCCTGGCTGGAGGGCTGACGGGAGAGTGAGGTCAGGGCCCAAGGACGAAGAGCAGCAGCTAGGGAGAATAGGGGCACTGCCAGTCAAGCCAAGCGAATATCTTGCAGAGGCCCCTGGGTGGAAGGACCTGGAAAGTCTGGGAAACAGGAAAGGCCACAGGGCTAGAAAGTGATGAGAGAGGGGCAGTGGGGACAGAGGCAGTGGGGTGCGGTGAGGGGCGAGGAGGAAGTGGGTCAGGGCACTGGGCAGAGGCAGGCCCTGAACTGTACAGTGACCTAAGAGCTACTACAAGGGTTTTACGTCAACGATGGAGACACTTGGTTTAAGCACCAAGAAGAAGCATTTGGGATATCACGTGTGAGCCAGCAGGGGGCAGGAAGGGGAGCAAGAGGGCTGGAGACATCATACTGGGGATAAGGTCTCGCGTGTGGCAGACCCTGGTTTATTCCCTGGCATGACATGGTCTCCCGAGCATTGCTGGGAGGCCGCTGCTGTGGCGGCCCAGAGAGGTCGAGGCCCTGACATGGACCAGCAGGCCTGGCAGGCAGAGATGACCACATCATACCGGGTATCCGGAGCACTGTTTAGATCTCACCCTTAGCAACAACAACAACAAATCAAATAGAGGGGAAAGAAAAGAAAGAAGGAAGGAAGGAAGGAAGGAAGGAAGGAAGGAAGGAAGGAAGGAAGGAGGGAGGGAGGGAGGGAGGGAGGGAGGGAGGAGGGAGGGAGGGAGGGAGGGAGGGAGGGAAGGAAGGAAGGAACGAAGGAAGGAAGGAAGGAAGGAAGGAAGGAAGGAAGGAAGGAAGGAAGGAAGGAAGGAAGGAAGGAAGGAAGGAAGGAAGGAAGGAAGGAAGGAAGGAAGGGAAGAAGTGGGAGTTTAGGAGAAAAGGCCAGTAAAGGTCAGTGGAGGAAAAAGGCCTGACAGGACCCGAGTGACCGATGCCAGAAGACAAAGCACCTGTGTCAGCTCAACACCCATATTAGAGCTGGTTTATTTTCTGATTCTGCTCTGGAGTTCTGACCCTTGATATCACTATTTTGTTACCTCCTCAAGCAGACATTAAACAAGAAAAACCCAAAGTAATCAAAAGAGCAAAACGTGGGGTCGGAGGAATAAGATACTAGCCTTGCTCATAGCTGGCCCAGGTTCAATTCTCAGCACCCTTCATGTGCCCTGAGCCTACCAGGAGTGACTCCTAAGTGCAGAGCCAGGAGTAAGCCCTGAGCACTGTGTGGCCCTAAAGCTTCCCAGGTGAAGAAATGATAAAGCAATAGCTGAAGAGAGATTGTGAACCATTCAGTGATAAAGCACTCCTGACTACCCAACAGCGGTGAAGCCACTTCAGTGTAAGAATGCTCGCACACACACAGCTTTGCAAATGCCATACTTTTCCATCCAAAGAAACAACGATTTGATACCTCTAAAAAAAATGCTCCTTAATGCAGCCAGCAATCATGGCTTTTCAAATATGCACGGAGTAAGTGACTTTCGACGCGATCCCAAAGATAATACTGAGCTGTGCCAGGCATCTTACGGCGGCTCCATGCTCGCTGCCAAATTACTGTAATAATCAGACTCCCACACATCTTCCTCCCAGCCCTCACCTCTTCAGCATCTATAATTGGTTCTTATGGGGAAGAGGCCAGATTTCTGATGAGGGTTTTCGGAGGCGGGTCATAGGGGCTTGCAGGAAACTGTCACTCACTGCCAGTCTATTGTCCCTGTGGAATGAGGCATGTCAGAGGAAGTGTGCGTGACTAAAGGATGCCTGTCTTGGTTTTTAAGAATCTGAGAATAACAGTCATTAAGGCATTAATAACGAAAGGGGTACCGAATTCTAAGCTATCGAAAGCTGGGTTTAAGCTAATAAAAAGTTACAATCAAACTCATCCTGTCATCAACAGGAGAAAATTGTGGTGTAAAGAAGAGCACTTTAAGCACAGAGTTAAGTGACAGCAGCTAGTCCAGACAAATCCCCCTCATCCGCACGGCCACACGGCCCTTGTCAGAATACTGCAAGGGCACCGCAGTGAAAACTGATGGGTGGGGGTGAGGCGCGATCGCATAAAACCAGAGATAATGCGGCACAATGGGGTGGGCACAAGAAGGAGCAAAGGTCAGAAGGGGGCCACAGGTGGATAAAGGTGAGAAACACTTTTTATTTGGTCTTTTCCGCCCCCTTTCAGAGAAAGTTCGTGGCCCCTAGAAATCAGCCACTTTTAAGTGAACGAGAAAGTTCTGTGCCCTTCCAGATGTACCTGCAGCTACTACTGCCTGTTTGGATCATTGGGTGGGGGAGCAGCACCCACACACCCTCCCTGGAAAACACCTGCAGGCAGCGCCTGTTTGGAGCCTGTGGACAGTGACTCACCTGTCGGCGGCGGACAGTCCTTCCAGTCAAAGTAGCCCGCGTAGATGCCGGGTTCTAAGGAGCCAACGATGGGATCTGCTTTCAACTCAATGTAATTTTCAAAGAGTTTCTGGTCTAATTCTTTCAGGGAGGCCATGCTGACCTAGAACGAGAGAACGAAGGGCAGTCTAGCTCACTCTGTGGAGGCGAATGAAAATATAAAGCGGTGCGGGCAGTGAACAGCTCCCCGCAGACACCCTGCCCTTGGCCGCACTGTCCCTCGACAGCAAGGGCTGAAGGGATCTGTTACTGCTGAGGCTCACAGCACACAAGGCTTAAGGCACACAGAAGTTGATGGCAGGAGCTCACCAGGGAAGGAGGTCTGCTTCAGCCTGACAAGAGAGGAGCTGATGCCACGGGTACCCAAGAGGACAAGAAGTTGGGGGAGGCACCCTAAGTTTGGGAGGCTCTGAGACATCAAAGGGTCGGGGACCTGGAGCCTCGTCTGTGGTTACACCTAGCAACCAGTACATAACCTTTCTCCAGCATGAGCCCTAAGCTCCTCAAAGCAACTGAAAACCAAAGACAAGCAAGAGAGCCGGGCCACTGTGGACGGGTGTGCAGGGACCAGGCAGTGAAAGAAAGAGACCCAGCAGCAACTTGGACGAACAAAGAGACAGAAGTCCTGAGCTGGAGACACAGCATAGTGGGGTCGGGCACTTGCCTTACACAGAGCTGATCTGGGTTTGATCCCTGGCATCCCATATGGTCCCCTGAGCCCGTTCTGGAGTAATTCCTGAGGGCAGAGCCAGGAGGAACCTCTGAGCACTGCTGGATATGGCCCCCAAAACAAAGCAATAAATGAGACAAAAATCCAAACAAAATATGGTTGTGAAGGGAACCTGTAAAACAGTGTGCATCATAATAAGTGAGATTATTTCCATAGATGAAGAATAAGCATTTTGTTTTAGGGGCTGGAACGATAGTACAGCAGGTAGGGAGTTTGCCTTGCCTGTGGACAGCCTGGATTCAATTCCCAGCATCCCATATGGTCGCCTGAACACTGCCAGGAGTAAGTCCTGAGTGCAGAGCCAGGAGTAACCCCTGAGTATCTATCGCTGGGTAGATAGAAAAAAGAAAAAAAAATATTTTCCAGGTAAAAAAAAAAAAAAAAGAAAAAAAATTTGCCTTGCATGAAGCTAACACAGGCTTGATCCCCAATCTCCTATCCTGGGGTATATCCCCAATACCTCAGCACCACCACCAGTGACCCCCCACGCACAGTCAACAATAAGCTCTGAGAGGAATGTGCTCTGAGTCTCGACCGCCCTGAGCCCGGCAGCCACACCCGTAGCCATGGCAGCAGCTCTGCCTCCCGGCTTCTCTAATACTCTCTGCTGAGACACCAAACTATGAAGAATTTCCAGTACCCCAGTGTCCAGGCGGAGAACTCTGGAGTGGGGCGGGCAGCCTCTCCCCACCCACCCCACCATCTCCTCCCCATGCTTCAGGAAGACCTGTTTGATGACTAGAGTTCTGATTTAGTAGAAAAATGTGCAAATGTAAAAACTCCAAATTAGATGTTTACTGTGTAAACACTGGGAAAATTAAAATAGGCTTCTGCACTTTATACATATATAATTGCATATATATGGGAATTATGTAATTATAGCTGCCATTATGAAATCTTATGCTAAAGTTTATTAGCCGTATAGCTCTGGTTTTCCCTTTTAAAAGGCTCAAGGGATTAATGACTTGTGGTAGATTTGGTTTGCATACTTAAATGCAAAACTGCATTGCCTTAATTTTAAGTACCTTTAAAATGAGCACTTCCAGACTACAATCAGTGAACATATGGAAAAATTCTAGCATGCCAAACAGGGAAAGATACACAAATTAAAGTGCCATCAAAGTCTAGTTCTACCTATCTAATTAAAAAAATTACAGGGGCCAGAGCGATAGCCCAGCGGTAGGGCGTTTGCCTTGCACACGGACGGCCTGTGCCGGCTGGGTTCAATCCCTGGCATCCCATATGGTCCCCAAGCACTGCAAGGAGTAATTCCTGAGTGCAGAGCCAGGAGTAACCCCTGAGCATTGCTGGGTGTGACCCCAAAAAAAAAAAAAAACAAACAAAATTACAATAGTAGTGATGGTCAAAATACACTTAGAAAATACTGCTTCTGAAAAGCAATCTAGCAATACTTATCAAGAGTCTTTGCAGTTATAACTCTACATCTAGTAATTTCTTCCCAGAGGGAAAATTATTTCGAAAAAATTTAAAATGTAGGCACATATATGTAGTACAAAGAAAACTGACTAGTCAATCATTCCATTTATATTTTAATTTTTCTGTTATTTTGGAGCTACACACCATGGTACTGAGGGCTTATTACTGGCTCTCTGCTCGAGGACCACTCCTGGTGGGAACTATATGGGATGCTGAGGATCAAATCTGGGTTGGCTGTGTGCGAAGCAATTGCCTTACTGCTGATTTATCTCTCCAGCCTTGAGCTACTCAATTTCAATGGGCTTCTAGAAGGCACATGCACTGGAGCTATATGAAAATTCACCCAACTCTGTTTTTGAAGATGAAGAACAGGAGGAAGGGCTATTTTGTGATGCTGTTCATAGAAGCAGCACTAAGAAAGTGGGCAGGAAAGAGGCCGAGGAGCCCAACAGACTGCCAGATCAGACCTGGAAGGGGTGCTGAGGCAGGGACAGGAAGTGTGTGCCCACAATGAACCTTGACCTCAAGAGTCGAGCAACAGGGGAACAGAACACACAGTAAGTGTTGCCTGAGCCCTCTGTGCCGGAGAGTTTTCTAGGATCAACGCCTTGGAGTTCTCCATCACCAAAAGAGCACACTAACAACCAAAGGCAAATGGTAGATTCTTCTCATGGTGAAATACATGTATCCTGCGGTTGGTTGGTATCATGAAATCCACAACTTTATTCATCATAAATAGAACTGACAAAGATCACCAATGCTACAAGCTAACTGATTTACAGTTTTCCTATTCTTTTTTTTTTTTTTTTTTGCTTTTTGGGTCACACCCGGCAATGCTCAGGGGTTACTCCTGGCTCTGCACTCAGGAATTACTCCTGGCGGTGCTCGGGGACCATATGGAATGCCGGGTGATCGAACCCGGGCCGGCACAGGCCGGCCACGTGCAAGGCAAACGCCCTATCCGCTGGGCTATCGCTTCGCCCTAGTCTTCCTATTCTATACAACTACCTATTCTATGCAATAATATATACAATGATTTAATGGTCAAATTAAAAAACAATAAATGAGTAGGAAACAACTGGCCTATTCTAAACTGGACTCCTAGATTCACAATCTTACCTTGATCTCATTATACTCTGTATTCGGGCTGTAAGAACTGCTGTGGAGGTGAAGATTTTTCTACTTCTTAGTGATAAAAACAGAAGCAATTAACTAGCTCCTACTTAAAACTGCAAACAAAGCCTTAGCGAAAGCCCAAATGACTGCTTCTATACTATGTAATTTATAGGTTAAATTTTTCCTCTATTCGGGGTAATTTTTAGGGGGAAATCCTCCAATCAAGGAGCACATTCATGCTAACATTATCATTCCTGAGAGACCAAAGTGCCCGCGTTCTAGACACATTAACTTCTGTCTTCAAGACAAGAGACCTCACAATTCTCAACCCCAAAATTTCTGGAAATAAGCACGACATTTTGCTCTTGGGCCTGAAGTCACAGCATTTCTCATCAGGATGATTAATCTTTACGAAAAGGCAGGAAAGTAAGACAGAGCCGCCCACTTTGACATTTTCATTCTTGTTAAAAAAAAAAAAAATCCCAGTGTAGTTCATGAACTGGAAGCGCCACTTGTGAGAGCTGGAGCTCCAAGAAGAGGCTTCTTGACTAGAAGACTGGCCAGATTGTTATCATCGTCATTCTCTGCACCAAGAAACTGTACTGACATTGAAAACTCGTTCTAACTTAGCTTTACTTAGAAATCTGATAAATCTTTGGGCCCAGCAACCAACCCACCCTTAATAAATAACGAGGTGATTTCAGAGTTGTTTCCCTGTTAGGCTTTCTTGAAGAAAGAAGTAGAGCTAAAAAAGAAAGAAAAAAGACAAATACTACAGTGAGGTATAAAGCACTCATATATAAATACATATATATATATATATATATATAAATACATATATATATTCATCTTTTAGGGATTAGATCATGGGGCATATATTACTTGCAGGTCAGGTCTGCTTTAAGTCAGTTACTGAATGCACTTCTGTGTGTGTGCGAGTGTATGTGTGTGTGCGTGTATGTGTGTGTGCACACGAGCATGTGCATACATACACGCCACGTGCTTGCTGAAATAGTGTCCTGCGGTTGTATGAAAGGGAGAGAGGAAGAGGAGGGGAGAGGCAGCAAGACAGGAAGAGGCTTGTCTGTGGGCTCAGAGCATCAGCTGTGGCTTTTTAAAAAAAATTTTTTATTATACCACCGTGAGACATACGGTGGTATAATTGGTTCTTGGTAATACAGTATTCCAGCACCCCTCCCTCCACCAGTGCCCCATTTCCACCACCAATGTACCCCACCCCCTCCCGCCCACCCCCAGGCTGCCTCAATAGCAGGTAGCCCCTTTTTCCTCTCTTTTCTCTCTCTCTCTCTGTCTCTGCATCTCTCTCCCTCTTATTTTACACATTGTGGCTAGCCCTGCAGATATTTAGAGTTTATCACTTAAGTCTCTTTGTGTATATTCAATGGTGAGTTTTAATCTGCCATTACCATTTCCCACACTTAGTAAAACACTGGTATCTATTTATATCCTATTAATGAATGCATTCATTCTATATCTGTCCTTTTCCTTCTTACTAATTTCACTCAGCATCATAGTCTCCATGTCCATCCATTTGCAGGTAAATTTCATAATTTCGTCTTTTCTGACAGCTTCATAGTATTCCATAGTGTAGATGAACCACAGTTTCTTTAGCCAGTCCTCTGTTCTCGGGCATTTAGGTTGTTTCCAGATTCTAGCTATAGTGAATAGTGCAGAGATGAATAAAGAAGTACAGATAGTGTTTCTGCTATGTGTTTTTCGGTCTCTAGGGTATATTCCCAGGAGTGCTACTGCTGGATCAAATGGGAGCTCAATATCTAGTTTTCGGAGGAATGCCCATATTGTTTTCCAAAAGGGCTGGACCAGTCGGCACTCCCACCAGCAGTGGATCAGAGTCCCTTTTTTCCCCACATCCACGCCAGCACCGGTTGTTCTTGCTGTTTTGGATGTGTTCCAGTCTCTGTGGTGTGAGATGGTACCTCATTGTTGTTTTGATTTGCATCTCCCTGATGATTAAAGATGAAGAACACTTTTCATATACCTTTTGGTCATTCGATTTCGCTGTGGCTTTAAGCAAAAGCCAACACTAAAAGAAGCCCAAGGGAGAGGATTGCTAGAGATTTGGGCTAGACGTCTCCTCTCTTTCCTTTCCTTTCTCCTTGTAGAGAGATGATGGGCTCTGGCCTTCAGAACATCGGGCTCCAGAGAAGAGTGTATCCAAGGAGTCATTCAATGAAAAGGAGAGGTGTCTACCCAGGACAGGGTGAGGAAGAGGAGGGATCATAGGCAGAGGAGGGCTGGCAGAGGGCCAGGTCAAGAGAGGCAAAAGCCAAAGGGCAGCTGAGCCAAGTGTTAGGGGCAGAAAGTGTGAGAATCAGTCTGGGGCCCTGGCACCTGTTACTGACCTGTGTGATCTTCTCTGTCCCCTGGAAGTTGTGCTTCTCGAAGTGATGCGCGATGTTCAGGAAGGTGTGTCGCTCCAGACAGCAGCAGTTGCTGAGGACAATCAAAAGTCGCTGTTCCTAGAAACAAACACAGTTTTTCCCGTTTTTAATTTTATTTTAAGGAAACTGTGTCTAGTAATAAATGTGAGGGCCAAGTGGCATCAGTGTCGAGCTCTTCCATATAATCAGCCCCTCTTGATGTTGACTGTCAAGGGCCTTGCTTGCTTTTTCTCAGCCACCTCTTTCCCACCCCCAATATGAGAAGGAAAGAAAAGCAATGTGGGAACACCAACTGCTCATTGAAGTGGCTGTGTGGGGAAAAGGTTGATTGAGGAGACACGGTTCACCAGGAAAGTCAGATGCTGAGTCTATTCAAGATGCTGCTTACCAGAAACAAATAAAAGGCATAAACAACCCCCCACAAGCTTAGCAAGCCTGCAACATCTATTTTTATTTAAAGAATCTGTTAATTAATTGAGATTGTGCCATTTGCAATAATGGTCTCCCATGCACATGATTCTAACATCTATTTTTAAATAAGTGCAAGAAAATGCTTGTATGCTTATGAAATCTCCATAACTTGGAAGAGATTGATAAAGCCAGCTGTATCACAGGTTCTATCAGAGAATGTAAGCTCAACGTCTTTTAGTTTTGGTTTGGGGGCCAAAAAAAATCCCAGTGTAGTTCATGAACACCTGGAGGTGTTCAGGGCTTACTCCTGGCTCTGTCCAGGGATCAGACCTGGTAGGGGTCAGGGGACTCTATGCAGTGCTGGGGACTGAACCCGGGTCAGCCACGCACAAGGCAAGCACCTGCAGCACCGCCTCTTTCTATCCTCACTGACTTTATAGTTGAATACTTTGGCTCATGTGGGCACAGGGCTGGGCCCACAGTCTCCTTTCTCACAGGTTCTCACCTAGAAAAATAATTTCTGGTCAAAAGGACAGGTCAACACTGCTAAGTAACACCTTTGACAGATCTGAGGAACAACTTGTATCAAGCAGGTTCCAGGAATGACCTAAACATGACACGTGGCTCACCACCACTGCCATTGGCTGCCAGATGGCATCAGGGCCCTTCACTGGAACAGTGCTGACTCAATGAGAGCCTTTATTTCCCACCCCTGGACTGCAACAAGGCGAAAGCCACTTTTCAGGAAAAGCGCAAGTCCCAGCTTGACTTACAGATATGCTCCTGCCCAGAACGACGGCTCTGAGGTCAGTGTAATAAATGTAGCCCTGCACCGTCCCTCAAGGCACTAGGACGCCAGAGAGCTTTCACTCTTAGACCTTGGTGGCCGAGCAGAGTGGCACCTCTGGTCATTTTTCTTCCTGCCATCCCACTCTTTCAAGAGGGTGGAGTGTGTTTGAAATGGGCCTAGATCTGGTCACTGCTGGTCCACTGCCTTATCCTTGGTCATGGACAAACATAATGGATTCCTGAGCTGTCCTGAGTCACTGAGTGGCTATGCAAAAGTCTCTGATGTCACTGCCTGGGGTAAACAGGGCTGAAGACGAGGAGAACACAGCTGGTGTGTGCAGAGACCCCACCACCACGTTTTGTGAGCAAATGAGCATCAGCTAGTGAGCAACAGCTAGAAACAGAACTTGGCAAGAGGAGGAGAGACCATGACACCTCTTGCCCTGAGCCCCAGCAGCACCCAGGAAAGTAAGTAAATGCTATGTCAGTCATTGACCAGGCAGCACCCCTCAAACACAACAGATCTCTCCATTATCAAACCAGTGCTTCAGGGGGATGGAAACACAGCAGAGGGTAAGGTACTTGCCTGTGTGCGGCCAACCTTGATTTGACCCCCCAGCGCCCCTTAGGGTTGCTTGACCTCCACCAGGAATAAACCCTGAGCACCGCCCGGTGTGTCCCCAAACCAAACCAAAACCAGTAAAATCAAATCAGCCCTTCCTGGCCTTATCCATCAAGAGGCTTCCCTACCAGGCCTGGTGTGCTGGACCCTGCCGCTCACGGAGTGACGCCTCTCACACGTGAACTCGAAGATTGAGCCATGCCACAGACACACAAGACAGATAAACTCGTCAACACTGTGAATGAACATTTTTCTTAGAGTCACTGGGTCACAAGAAAAAAAGGCAGGCATCTTGGTCACAGGCGACAAAACTTCCTCCCAGGAAGGCCAGCAGCCAAGTTCATGGACTGTGGTTACATTAGCCCAAGTCACCGAGGGTGGTAGTGAGGGTAAGGAAAGCTTCCCAGTGTGGGTGAAACATTGGAGGACCCAGTGGTGCATGTGAGGCTGGGGGCCAGGAGAGAAGCAGAGGTTGCCACAAGGCCCGGACCACGACATCTGTGTCAGTGGTTCTTTCCTCTCAGCTGCCCTCTCTCAGCCTCTGTTCAGGGTGGGAAGAACATACCTATTCATACCTATTTTCTCACTGAATTCTCTCTCTCTATGGTATTGTTATTTCCCCAGTTAGTCTAGCAGTTAAACCCGGGCTACTTTTCTTTTTAATTTCTCTGATTACACTTTTCCTAATGTACTACTCTTTCATTTAGGAATTTATGCTTATATAACTGTGACACAGAGGAAAAACTTGGGCTTCATATTTGCTTCTGTCAGTACATGTACGTGTCCTTACAGCAGATGACAAGTCAGAGGGCTACTTTGTTCTCAGGACTCCTAGAGTTCAAATGATAACAACTGAATCTACACATGTGACAAGTTATGTGTATAGTGTCCCTAAACACATGCCAGATTTAAAAACATGCACACGAATCTCACCCCACTTCTCTATGTCCATCCACATCCACATAACTAGCCACTTGAAGGACACAAAGATCTATCTTTGGCGGTTTCATTTCCATTATGGAAACTTGTGTTAAAAAGGCGTTTGGATGCGGCTCAGGTGGTAGAGCAGCTCAGGTGGTAGAGCACACATCTTGTGTGTTCAAGGGCCCTGGGGTCAACTCCCAGCAGCTCATGGCCTCCTGTCCTCCTGCAGGTGGCCCAACAACAACAGCACTACAGAGATCAAAGAGGGAGAGGCAGAGGTTCTCCACCTTGAGCAGACAGGGAGGAACAGACCTGTCTGCCATGCCCAAACTTCCACAGCCCAGGGATCACGAGGGTGCCAAACTCTGTGTGTGGCAGAGAGAAGCTGAAATTACTGAGGCAGCAGCTCCCGCCAGAGGAATTTCTAGCAAACTTCCATGAGGGTTAGCGCGAACAGATTCACAATTCACAGGGTGGGAGGCAGTGGTGGCTCCAAGTGATGCGTTTTACTTTCAGTTTATCCTTTTAATTACTCGTTGTCTTACTTACGGATGTCAAGCTGGAGTCTTCATGGATACTCCCAAACAAATCAGGGGATGAAACATCAACGGAAAGACTGTAGATAAAAGTAAGTAAAAGAGTAGTTATGACTAAGGCACCGAGAAAATATTAGACCTCATTCCCTTGGCCTGAACGAATGATTTGAGACTGTTCGTGTTCCTGGTGTGAGCAGATGCCCTTGGGTTACACTAGCATGCAACAGGAAGTATGGAGATGTTACTGGTGCCAGCTCAAGCAAATCGATGAACAATGGGAAGACAAGTGATACAAGTAATACTGAGAAAATGTGTAACTCTGACTCTTAAATAGTTTTGGTCAGAAATCACAGCTTCTATGGGTTTTCTATGTTATACAATTAAAGAGTTTGAAGTAGAACTTATTAACATGGACACGTAAAATTCTTGGGTATTTCCATTACTAAATTGATTAGATTTATGCCCCAAATCAAACCTTAGATTCAAAACCCTAGGCATAAAATAGCAAATACCCATGTCAGATTCGATATGCCAAAAACAGTAACAATAATAGACCTCATTCCCATGCCCTGAATGAATGGTTTGAGGCATTTCGTGTTCCTTTAGTGAGCAGATGCCCTTGGGCCACAGGACAGGGATGGATGAAGACTTTACTTGTTGGATGACAGGCCTAGCTAGCTTGGAAGTTTTGCTGTCTTATCTACTCACAGCTTAATCTATTTACATGTTCTGAAATAGTATTATGGTTCATACTAATGAGATCTCTCTTCTATGTAAACATTGATGGAGGGTGTGGCAGTTACAGAAGTCACCTTAACTCTGAATGAGTAACTTCTGACTTACTATTATACATTTTCCAATGGCCGAGCTCCTAGAATTATTGATATAGGGCAACATCCTAATAATCCCTTTCTGAGAAATGTGATACGGAACCCCTATCAGGTTCTACAAGCTCTGCAGGCTCAAACAACAGCCATGCCTTCCCGGTTTCGGGAAACTGGAGTGGGGCCAGCCCCAGGCCCAGCTGAACCCAGGGGGCACTCCCATTCATCCCACCTGCCCAGTATCCTACGAATCAGAATCCTCAGAATTGCAATCAATAAATACTCTCCAGCCCACCCTATCAGACAATGGCAGTTTAGATAATTCTCTGCCCTAAGACTGTCACAATATGCCCAAGTCATGATCCTTACATGCTAAAAACAGGGATAAAACAGGGTGTGATCCCTCAGATAGTATGGACTTAATTCTGGGGGCAGAAAATGGCTGGCTTTTAAAGGAATTATGGTACATCTCAGACTTCTAGATCTTTAATCTTGTGGGGCGATAGCACTGACAATCTCTGTGCCAACTAAATGTGGTTTTGAAAAAGGGGAACCACTTGCTAGACTATTATTTCAGGATCCACCTAGTCAGTCCAAACACCCGACAGCTGGTGACTTAAACAGTACCAACCCCTCTGCCAACTTCATTGTTGGTTATGCAGCTGCACAGAACCAAGCCCACCAGTCACCTGCTGTCTAATTGGGTACACTACCACAACTTTGTAGGCCAAGTGGCCGATTGTACCCATCAAAATTTATAAAAGGAAATTTAAGGGCATGTTGGATATATGGGCAGATATATCCATAATCTCCGCCAAACACTGGCTCTTTAACTGTACCGTGAAGAAAATGTCCCATAGCCTGAGTGGGGTAGGCGATATTTCTTCTTTTTCTTCTCTGACAGAGTGTGAGATAGCTGCTGTGTACTGGCCCTGAAGGGGAAATAGCCATGGTCCAGCCTTATATAGCCCCCATGCCTTTAAATTTGTGGGGTAGAGACATGCTGGAACAGTGGGGAAGTGATTCACATACTTCATTCAATCTCCCTAATGAACCTTGTTCAAGAATGACCCTTTTAACTGGGCAACTGTGGTTAAGCACCCACCACCTATCCGTATTCAGTGGAAATCTAACAAACCTATATGGACACCACAGTGGCCCCTCAACATCAGAAAGTTAGAGTGCTGAAAGACTTAGTGGAAGAACAGCTGTATTTAGAACACATTGAGCAATCATTTTCAGAATGGAATTCTCCAGTTTTTGTGATACAGAAAAAAATTCAGGCAAAATGGCGTTTGCTGATTGACCTAAGGAATATCAATTCCACAGTGGTCCCTATAGGAGCCCTGCAACCTGGGCTCCCTCTCCAGCAGTTATTTCTAAAGGTTGGCCACTAATTAACATAGATTTAACAGACTGTTTCTATAACATACCTATCCACCCAGATGATCATAAATGGTTCGTGTTTTCAGTTCCTTCTATTAACCATAGAGGTCCTTTACGTATGTTTCAGTGGACAGTACTGCTGCAAGGAATGACTAATTCACCTACAATGTGTCAACACTTTGTTGATGAGGTTTTACGACCCACTCGTGCTAAATTTCCCGGTGCATACATCATTCACTACATGGATGACATCTTGCTAACTTGGAATAATTCCAGAGATCTCCAGAAATTGTATAATGAAGTAATGACAGTTTTACCTGAGGCTAGTTTACAAGTAGCTATGGAGAAAATCCAAATGCAGCCTCCATATGAGGCTCTTGATTGTACTACAGTGCCTCCTCAAAAAAATCTCCATTAGTCAGAAGAAGCTCAAAATCTTAAATGATTTTCAAAAACTGCTGGGAGATATCAACTGGGTGTGCCCCTCCCTTGGGATTCCTAACTGTGAGCTCAGCAATTTGTTCCACACCCTTGAAGGTGATCCTGCTTTGAATAGCCCAAGACAATTAACTCCTGAAGCTCAGAAGGAATTAGACTTTTTTATGGATCAGCTTCAAAAATCTTACCTGTCCAGATTTAATCCCGGAGAAAAGGTGTGGTTATTGGTCTTTAACACTCCAGAGTCTCTAACAGCTGCTATAGCTCAATTATCTGGACCATTAGAATGGGTTTACTTACATAACAAGCAGAATCATACTGCTACACCTTATCTTGAGATGATAGCCAACCTTATAATTAAGGGAAGATCAAGAACCCAAGTATTACTTGGATATGATCCTCATGTAATTGTATTACCTGAACCAAAGAAAGAAGTTGAAGCCATTTTACAATCCTTCAAAGAGTCTTAGCAGATTTCTCAGGAAAAGAATCTTATCATTTCCCAACTGGAAAAATCTGGGAATGTCTAAAGAGGACACCTTTTGTAATTTCCACCATTGTCCATTCCTCACCCATTCCTGATGCTCCAGTATATTATATTGATGGCTCCTCATCAGGAAGGGGCAGAATTACTGGTCCTTTATTGACCACTATGATGCATAAAAATTATAAATCTGCTCAACAAGTGGAACTCACCACCCTAATACATTTACTATCCCATATATCTGGCCCATGTAATGTAGTGAGTGATTCTGCATATATAGTTGGTTTATTTTATGGAATTGTTACTGCTTCATTAAATGCCCATAATCCCATAATTCAGGAGCTACTCCAGAAACTGCAAGAAATCCACCAAAAAAGAACATTCCTCATATATATTTCACAAATCTGGTCATACTCTGGCCTCCCGGGCTGATGGTTCGAGGAAATGCAGCAGCAGATCTCTTGGCAACACCTGTATTCAAATCAGCTGAGGAAGAGCACCAAACTCTACATACAAATGCCCACCGCCTTAATGTACACCATAGCATCCCGTGGAGACAAGCTGGACAAATTGTCCATAATTGTCCTGTCTGTGCTCCTTTACATCCCATGTGGCCGGAGCTGATCCTCGAGGTTTACGGACAAACAAGTTATGGCAAATGAATGTTATACAATACTAACTTATTTCCAAACAAACCTTCCCTTCCTATGGTCATTGATATGTATTCTCGTTTCATATGGGCTGTTCTGATGACTTCTGAAAGAGCTAAATCTATTTGCTCCTTTTAACCTCAGCGCTTCTCTGTCATAGGTATTCCCCATACCATAAAAACAGATAATGGTCCTGCTTACACCAGCAAAACCTTCAAATCTCTTTGCGAGGAGTGGCAGATCAAACATATTACAGGAATTCCATATAACCCCCAAGGACGAGGTATCGTTGAATATGCTCATAGAACTCTCAAATCTCAGTTATTAAAACAATGGAAGACAAGTATGCCTCCAATGGATAATTTACCTTTAACATTATTCACCTTAAATTTCTTAAAATTACCTCAGGGTGAGATTCACAGCTGCTGAACGACATTTTCAAGAAAATATACAAGCTCAGAAACCAATCAGTTCACCTATCTGGGTGAAAATTGATGATGAGGTAACAGGTAACCTCATCCGATGAAAAGGATAGGCCTATGTTTCAACAGATAGCAATCCTGCCAAGAAGTTTTGGGTTCCACTACGTCTCTTTAAAACTCGAGTTCTCTAAGATTCAGAAAATGCCTAATTCTTCTAAAATAAAGTTGCAGAAAGAAGTCAAAAACTACTGTTAAGACCACTTACACTTGGTTCACTTATATAATAATCTTGCCTTGCAGCCTATTGATGTTATAGCTGAAGATAAACTTTCTTTTAAAAAAAAAGGCGGGAAAAAAGGTGAACTCTGGATATAGTGTTCTATGCCAAATATGGTCTAACAAGTAATGAGTTTTCTAGTATTTCTTGTTTATAGATAGTTTTAAAAAATTACAGGAGAAGAACTTGGCTGCTACAGATTCCTTCTATGATACATAATAATCTGGACTCTCACCACATTGCTCATTACAAAAAAGTATGCTACATCAATGAAAAAAGTTTTTCTAATAATTCTGTTCACAGGATATGTTGTTGGAATGCAGTAGACTTGTGCTATGGTACTCATTACTCTGAGACTCCTAAAACAGTGCTTCACTTGATCACTTAATCACTTGACATCCTGTTATTCGGCGATTTGCTCAAGCGGACACCAGTAATATTTCCATTTGACCCTATCACGTGCCAGTGTAGCCCAATGGCATCTGGTTGCTTCAGGAATACAAAGAGCCTCAAACCATTTGTTCAGCGTCTTGACGAAGAAGTCTGACCATCTTGTAGGTGGGCGCCCAGTGGGATCCAGTTGGTAACGGCTCTAGTCCAGCGATCGTCTCCAAATCGCATTACATGTCCAGCCCATCTGATTTTCGATGCCTTGTCAAACGAGACAGCGCCCTGACTATGGAACAGCGATGGAGGTTGGAACTCCGGATTCCTCCTTTTACTTTAGTGAGGCGTGATATTCCAAGCATAGCTCTTTCAATTCCTCTTTGGAGACCCAAATAGCATTCTCATCCAGCTTTCATAGGGCCCAGTTTCTGAGGCGTATGTTAATGCAGGGAGAACGGTGGAGTTGAGAGAGCGTGCCCAGAGCCGGAGGTTCTTTGTCTTTTTAGCTAATTCTTCGATGCTTTTGAAGGCATTCCATGCCACTCTCTTCCTCCTGCGCAGCTCAGGTTTTAAAAAAGCTCAGGTTTAAAAACAGTACTTACTACAAAAAAATTTAATAATTTGCAAAAACGATTTTTCTGTTTCTATTCACAGGAAAGGGCACTATCTCACCATCATAACTGCTGGCTTTATATTCATGAAGCACTTGATTCATTACCGTTTGTCACCTTAGAGGGATCATATATACAGCTGTAATATACTGACCGATCAAATGTGTGTGTGTGTGTGTGTGTGTGTGTGTGTGTGTGTGTGTGCTTGTGGTGGTCACCATTACGTTTGTGATTAATGTTAAGTCTATGTTATGTCTAAACTACTACCTTCTCAATATCTGACCACTACAAACCTCTGTTGAATTCGCCAGCTCCACTGTTGACCTACTAGACTCAACAATTTGGATTCATCAATTTTCATACTTATCCCACTGCTCCACCTGCTTTGGAGCTTCTTTATGTTCTTCTCTCCATTCCAGACTTGGATTCCTGCCAAACCCCTGATGATCTCTATTTGTGACTAATTATGAAAAGTGTTTTTGTCTAACTTAAGATTAAGTTACAGGTATGGTTTCCAGTGCCAATATTGCTTTACTGACGATGCATCACAAGACATCTGTTCCAGCATTCCAGATGTCTGTTCCAGTGCTCCAGATGCACAAGCCAATATTCCAGGCACCTGTTCCAGTGTTCCAGATTCCTGTTCCAGTACTCCTGATAATTTATCAAACTCCTGACGATTGCTCTCCTGAAACTCATTCCATTTTCACCAATGTTGCTGTTCCAGAATGTTCTTCAGACCTTGTTCTAGACATGTGACTTCATATAAGACATGGGAAATTGACTCTCACTAATTTAGGGCAATACAGGCTGTAGTCAGTTATGACCAAACAGCCAGAGACGTTTTACTATGAACTTCACTCTGGGCTCAAAAGTGAATAAGAACATTGGGACAACATATGATATTACATTGTGATTGGAATTGTTCCTTTTCTGTATCACTCCTCTGTATGCATTATTTGGAATACTTGCATTTTCATATTTTTTTAAACAAAAAAGGGTGAGTTGTTGGATGACAGGCCTAGCTAGCTCAGGGGCTTTGCTGTTTTATCCACTCACATCTTAATCTATTTACATGTTCTTAAGCCAGGGTTCATACTAATGAGATCTCTTTTCTATGTAAACACTGATGGAGGGTGTGGCAGTTACAGAAGTCACCTTGACTCTGAATGAGTAAGTTCTGACTTATTATTATACATCTACAAAGACTTCTATGTTATCTAGATTGGGCACAGCTCCTCTTTAAACCCAATGCACTCAGCGTGGGACAGTTACTAGGAGACTACCACCCTGGCTATGTTGAGACTATTGTTTAAAATTATAGGAAGGATCATACTAGTTTGCCCTCAAGCAGGCAAGTGTGACCCTTTCAGTATATGGAGAACAAGATTCTCAGAATCACCCTGGTGCAGATAATAAATAAGAAGGACCTTGTGAGTACCATCTAGATTACATGAAGCCCATGAAATTAAGATGTATTACCTTATACCAGCCCCCCTCTCTCCAGTGTTTTACATAAGAGGTAATCTTGGAAGAAGGGATTAGTCCTTGGCATAATCCTTTGTTTATACCTGTAGTGGGTGTGGCACCACCCTTCTATACTCTTCTACTATCTAGAAATTGTTTAGGGTTCTTTGTTGACAAGACTCTCCCTGAAGTTAGGATTAATTTGGTGTATATGAGGGGACTGACTTGAGGTACTCTCTCTTTGGTAGGACTCCTCTCTGGTAGAATCCTCTCTTTGGTGGGACTCCTTTCTGGCAGGACTCTCTTCGGTGGGACTCCATTCTGGTAGGACCCTCTTTGGTAGAACTCCTCTCTGGTGAGATCCACTTTGATGGGACTCTCTCTCTCTGGTGGGATCCTCTTTGATGGGAGACTTGGACTCTCGTGCATGGTCTAAGAGAGTCCAAGACCCTGTGGTTTTGAACTCGCTAGTCTATGGTCTAGACTCTTGGTCTAGACTCATGGTCACGGACTCTTGGTATATGGTCTTGGACTCTCTAGCTTTGGTCCAAGCTCTAGCTCCAAAGTGAGTTTTCAATCATTACCCGCGGCCTCGGAGGTAGAAGAGAACTCCTGTCCTGACACTGTTGGGGGACACCAGAGGCTCCCCCACTTGAGCAAATCGATGAACAATGGGAAGACAAGTGATACAAGTGATACAAAATAGCAAATAATTTCATTTATAGATGCACATAATGCCTACCACAATCTCCAGAGGTGGGACCTCCATGGGGATCTTATAACCTCACTCTTGGGAGGAGGCTCTGGGGAAATGGCAGTGATTGGGGATTAAACCCAGGAATCTGTGCTTTCATGTAATATGTTCTGTCACTGAGCTACAGCCCCAGTCACCCCACTCGTTTCCACTTACAAGTAAACCACTTACAAGTTAGGTTGAAACAGGAAATTAGTTGAAAACATACAGTGAGAAATTAGTTGACAACACACATATACAAAGACAGCTACAAATCCACTGATTAACTGATATAAGGAATTAGATGTCTACTGTCTAGACTACAGATAATTTACAGGTGTAACAAAATCCTACAATCCTCTTTATTAGGAACTTTTCTCTTTAAATCAAAAGGTTTTAGAATTCTGTGAAAGACTACAGAGTTGTAAAAGTGTCACATAATATTTCAAAATAGAAAAAGCAACTAAGGATCCCATTCTCAACAACAGCAGACAATCCAATGACACTCAAGCAGAACAAACTGACAAAAACAGAGGAGTAGACAGGAAACAGAAGGCAAACTTAGACACGTCCTCTCCTATGTCTAAGAATTCAACATTATCTGCTTTCAATTGATAATAAATAAATCTTGCTCAGTGCCAGACTGGGGGCCAAGTGGGACATGCTGAGGAGGGAAGGGGGTAGCACTGGGATACAGTCGGACTGGAGCATAGTGTGGTAGCCAAGGAGGGGCCAACAGGTGCCAACACCGTAGCTACCATCAGCAAGTAAGGAGGAATATGGGGGTGGAGTCAGACCAGAGACGAGATACGGCCGGGGACAAGAGGTCACGGACACTTTGGTGGGGATACAGTAACTAGGTACTGTAAGTTTGAGCATCATTAGAACACAATTATCTAAACTATATTTAATATGAGAGTATCCCACCTGCATGGCAGAGCCTGACAAGCTACCCATGTCATATTTGATGCCAAAAACCAGTAACAATTATAGACCTCATTCCCAGGACCTGAAGGAATGGTCTGAGGCTCTTCGTGTTCCTGGAGCGAGAAGATGCCCTTGGGCTACACTAGCACATGACAGGACATATGGAGATGTTATTGGTGCCCACTTGAGCAAATTGATGAACAACGGGAAGACAAGTGAAGTGAACATATTTAAAACAAACAAACAAAAACCTTTTGCAATGTCTGGGACAGAAAGCTATAAAAAAACAAAGGGAAGACACTGAATCCACAGGATCAGGATGCTGGCTGAGAACACAAGTTCTTAAAAGAGTGCTAAACACAAAATGGTTTTAAGGGAAAACTAGAAGAACTAAGTATTGATTATGTCCCAGAAAAGACGTCTTAGATACTGGGATGCAAAAGTCAATACCAGGAAATGGACAAAGACAGTAAATTCTGGAACGGTCAATTACAGTTTTAAGAGGTTTTTTTTGTGTCTGAACAAGAGGGGTTAAATATTATACAGGAAAATAATATCATACAGGAAGTGTTATATTTTAATACTACAGAACAGTATTAGAAAAGAGTATGATCACATGAATTGTAAATATCAAGATGTGGACTAGACTTCAAATAACTAAGCCTGAACCAGATTTAATCATACTAACTAGCTATTGTTTTCCCATTGTTTCTCCTTCCTTCCTTCCTTCCTTTCCTTCCTTCCTTCCTTCCTTCCTGCCTTCCTTCCTTCCTTCCTTCCTTCCTTCCTTCCTTCCTTCCTCCCTCCCTCCCTCCTCCCTCCCTCCCTCCCTCCCTCCCTCCTTCCTTCCTTCCTTATTGAATCACTGTGAGATACACAGTTAAAGCTGTTTTGGGTATCAGTCATAAAATGTTCTAACACTGTTCCCTCCACCAGTGTACATTTCCCACCACCAATGTACCCAGTTTTTCTCCTGCCACCCCCTCCAGCAGGCCTCTATGGCAGGCTCTCTCTGTCTCTGTATTTCTGTGTGTGTGTGTGTGTGTTTCTGTGTGTCTGAGTGTGTCTATATGTGTCCCTCTCTTTCCCTCCCCTCTTTCTCTCCCTCTCCTTTTGGGCATTATGCTTTGCAATACAGATACTGAAGGGTTATCATGTTTGTTCCTTTACCTACATTCAGCACAGAGTCCTTTTCCAGAGTGGTCATTTCTAACTATCTCTGTCATAGTGGTCTTCTCTATCCAAACTGCCCTCTTCCCAGCACTTTAGGCAGACTTCCAACTGCTGTTTCTGCTATCTTGTTTCTACTATCCTTGGGTATTAGTCTCATACTATGTTTTTTATATACCACAAATGACTCTATATCTGTTCCTCTCCTTCTGACTCATTTCACTTAGCATGATACTCTGAATGTCTATCTATCTATAAGCAAATTTCATGACTTCATTTTTCTTAACAGCTACATGGTATTCCATGTTGTATATGTACCATAGTTACTTTATCTAGTAATCTGTTCTTGGACACTTGGGTTGTTTCCTGATTCTGGCTATTGTTTTTGGATACTTGGGTTGTTTCATGATTCTGGCTATTGTAAACAGTCACTAGTTTTTTTTATATAAGTATTGGTATACTCCCCAACACCAGAATGATAAACATACACCAACTAGGTATCGCATATTCAAATTTTCCAATTGGTTCTTTGTAACACCTGTCCATTTGGGTAATTAGTGAGTAATCATGTGCTCACTCTCTCAATGTGCGTCTAGCAATGCCGAATTCAGAAGGTAAATTATGAAGTGTGTAAAATACGGCTTTAAAATGAACAGTCTTCTTTGCCTTACCTCTCATCTCCCTGGGATATGATCAAAGATCTAACCGTGTGTTTCTGACTGTGCTTTTTCACCCCCTGCATTCATCTGTGTGATTAAGTTCAGTGTTACTTACTGTGATGTGTCTATATCCGCATCAGACTTGGTGCTCAACTGTTCCAAACAGCAGATAAAAACCTAAGGCAAAAAAAATAAGTTTAACTGATATGGACTCTTAGGTATACAACCTAAATAATTGCTTAGCTACTAATCTTTAAATCGGGTCATTTAAAGTAAGTTTACGTAGATTTAAAACCGGACATGGCCATCCTGTGAGGGTCATGTATCTCTACTTGTTTATATACACCATCACTGTTTCCCAGAAGTGACAGAGTAAGTATCCCAACAACGTGGTCATCCCTCACTTAACACCGCCAATAGGTTCTTGGAAACTGTGATGTTAAATGAAACTTGGGTGGGACAACAACAACAGGATCTTTGCTCGACACTGCCAGGATTTCTTTCCTTCATCAACACTATAATGAAATGACATTGAACAAACGGGTCATCTTCAACTGGCTGCTACACATGGTACAAGGGACAAAAAAAAATGACAAGCCCCTATGCTTCGATCTGATGATGAAGTTTTCTATTGCATTTTAGGAAAAAGGCTTTATTCTTTTACTCCTTCGCTTGCTTTATAATCAGGTCTGTTATGTGCCTACAAGCACTGGCCATCACCAAAAATGTTTCATTCTCAAAGTCCAATGTGAGCAACGGTCTCGCCATTTCTCCTGTGCACCAATGATAATATTTGCAGAGTGCCGTGAGATGACATGAATGAACATGAGTAGATAGAAGTTGGAGGCGCTGCTGATATGTGCTGGCATAATCTTCCCTACAGTTTAGTTTGCTGCCTTAGTTGACCCCGAGACTAAGTCTCGACACAGACCAAGGGCAAGTCCAGCATAACAATCTGCAGAGCCTGGGGTCTGGGCTCTGGCTACTTTCAAGAACTACCTGCATAATCGTGATGCTCAGCTGACAGACTTCCTCCTGGGTTTTGGGCTGCTGGAAGACCTGGTAGGAAGAATTTGGGTGAGAACTTGGATGAGAATGGGGTTCTGCTGTGAAAGCCAAACTGTCTATTCGCCTTCCAAGCTAACACCTGGGGGCACTGCTCTGAACAGGGCCCGAGTGAGGACTGGCCTGCCAGAAGCCTCTCCCAGCAGTGGCAGGGGCTGGACTGGGGACAGAACCACAATACTAAAGACCCCTTGTTTCCTTGGCCCACCCAGTGCTCCCGGTTAAAGTGCTAGCTGGAACCTCCCCACTTGCTCCAGCATTTCCGCCCTCATCAGCCATGTACTTGGAGGGCAGACGCTAACAACCCAAATGCGCTAATGAAATCAGGCCACAGGCAAGATCAGGGTAACCGGCTTATGCAGCATGGCTTAAAGACAGGGACGGTGATCCCCAAGGATTCCCAGGAAACCAGGGGGTGGGGGAGTGAGTGTTCAGAATTGGGGAACCCGGGGCAGGCAAGCAGGGCTGGAAGCTACGCTGGTTTCTCCTGGCTTGCACTCCAGAACGCCCCTTCAGAGACTGCAGAGAATGGACGATGCACTGCTCGAACTGGCAAGGCTGTAGGGGACAAGGAGGACGTCAGCACCCAGCGAACATGGGCCAGCAAGACACGGAACAGAGATAAAGACACACGGCTCCAAACTGCCACAAACTCAACTTAAAAATATGCCCAATCTACCGGCATTCAAGAGACGCTACAGTGGATCCTTAATATCTGATGTCCTGCTTGTAAGACTGTCGTTGGTAGGTTACTCTGGGTGACAGGACAGTAACAGTTCTCATTAAGTGTTACACCTCGATATTAACAGCCAGAAAACCATGAATTTTACTTAAAATTTTAAAAAAGAGAAAGTAAGTAAATGCACGAGAGTATATGTCATGTCATGCCGACAGCAAGTGGGAATTCAGAGGAAGAGGGTGAAGGAGCGGTATGCTTCCATGATGATGGTTAGAGAAGGTCCCCCGGGGTTGTGAGGACACTTCCGCAGACTCAGGAACAAGAAGCATCAGTCTCTGTCCTCGGGAAGGGAAGGAGGAGAAAGTTCACAGGGCCGTCCCTCCAAAGCCAGTCAATAGTGTACCCTGAAGCCACCAGAGGGCGCCATGCAGAAGACACTGAAGTAGAAGCACACAGATGGGAAAGGTGAACTTTCCACCAACCACACAGAACGGGGCCGGAGCTACCGACATCTGCCTCAGAAAGCATGGAGGTATAGGATATCAAAATCATGACAACAGAGTGAAATCTGAAATTCAGCGCCAGGCACTTAAATACTGTTGTCTGACATGTGGCCGTGCAGATTACTGGATGGACTGTTTCCTTCTTTCTCAACAAGCACATGGGGGTGCCGAGGCACAGTGGTTTCCCTTACACGGGCGCTGGCTGGTCTACCTACACAGCTGCCATGGCTTTTTCCTAAGAAGAAATACAGAGGCCTAGCTGCTGTGCATGTTGTCAGTGAATCATCCAACTCAGCTGCCGAGGAGTTACCACAAATCATTCTAGTACTCTGACAGCAAAAAGTTCTTAGAATTATCCACATTGGAGGAAAAAAAAAGAAGGTTCAGCAAGCAAAAACAGGATGCTTGCAAAAGAGTTTCGGGGTGCTGAGTTAAAGTTTAAACTGCAAGTAGTCCAGGGAACACTCAGACCCAGGCTCAGATCAGGGGGTCTCTATAACTTTTGTTATCCCAGGAAAAGCAAAGGAGAAATGTTTTCCATTCCAAACAGATGGGCCTGGAATCACGGAAATAAGAGAATATTAATGAGAAGTAGGCAACAGGTTTTGAAACCATTTAAGTCACTCCTAGCCTAAAAAACATTACAGTAATTAAGATACTCCAAGTAGGAGCTAAGCTTGGCCTTTAAGCACCGTCACCTTTTCCTTTAAGTGAGGTCCATGGTGAACCCATGAAATCATGCTCAGTATTTCCAAATCTTTGACCTTCGTGTATTTCTTCAACATGTCTGCATCGAGCTGGGAACAACTTCCTGAGAGCACACGGTCACAGATGCAGTGCCTTAGGATTTTGGCTTGTGTGGAGTGAGGCCACGTATGGAATCAGCCACTCCACGGTACTTTACGTAGACCACAGCACATCTCCATATCGATTCTTTCCCAAAGTCTCCCAGAGGATCCATCAACTAACGTCAGTCACAGGCACACGGTCTCACTGGAAGGGCCATGGAAGCACATTCTGGGCTGACTGGGTAGTAGAACAGATCCCAAGAATGATCCAAACCTTCTTATGGCCATGTTTGATTGCATTTACACTAGCCCTGCTGAAGTGTCACCAATTTATTTAATCTGGGAAGCAGAGTCTCTGTCGGGGAGCTCCGCCGGGGTCCCCGACAGTGCCGGGAAGCGAGCTCCCTTCTACCTCCGCGCCAGCGAGGAATGGATGAAAACTCAGGAATCCGATGCAGTTTTAAAAGGCTTTACTTATCACAGGTTCAGGCATACAAATCAGCAATAGGAAAAGCCCGGTGCTTAGGATTCCAGGCTAGAACCCCAGCCACGTGTAGGCCAAGATGGCGACCACCATGTGTAAAGGCCTTGTAAAAAGGAGAAGACAAGACTCCCAAGAAGGGTGAGCGCTCACAAAGAGAGAGAGCCCAAAAAGAAGCACGGAGAGAGGAAACAGGCTAGTTTTATACCCCCTGCCACTCAGACCTTCCTCCCACTATTATGGAAAGCAGGGAGGGTTACATGCCCTTAGGTAATCCCCTCCCTGCACCTCACCTAGGCCCTTTAGTATGCTAATGTTTTGAGCCAAGATCTGCCTGGAAATGCCTTTATAGGGTAGAGAAGGGGGTTTCTGAGATGGCATGTCTCTGTACCAAAGACTAATACTAATGCCAGTTAAATATTTCTCCAAGCCTTCACAAGTCTCTTCTACTTCATTGTAGTTTTGTATTTTAGTTGCCTTTGAGTATATCAGGGGAGCCATGCTTGTTTGCTTGGAAGCAAACAGCATTTCTCTCTGGTCTAATTACTTAGGGGTCCTACGTGGCCAGGCTAATATGCTGGTAAGATCTAGCTAGTCCCACGATGATTGTGGTAGCTTGGGAGAATATTTATACCAGCTAGTACAGCATACATGGTCAGATAAACTGCCACATTTAGACTACCCCCTTATCTACGGAGTGATTTGCAGGCAGCAATTCAGAGCAGATGCAGCGGCCCTTAGGAGTCCTGCAACAAGCCTCTATCTTCTCCCACTGAGCACATGCCTTACCTTAGCAAGAGTAACTCGAGCACTGGTGTGCCTGGCTTATTTCACGGATATGAGAACCCCGAGAATGATGGTCTAATGATACCTCCAAGGCCTGACTGCTTGGCTTGCCGTCCTAATGAAGTTTGCCAGCATCACAGCAAAGACATTTGAAAGCGGTAAGGTAGAATTAAAGACCCAGGCGTGATTCCAGAGGCCCCAGGATTAGAAATCTTAATTTCATAAAAAGTGTTTATGTGAATGCAAAGCCATACAGGTTCGTGTTGGAGATGCGGCACCTGCAGAGATTTGTTTAGGCACTGGTTTCCTTGGCTGACTGGTTCAAGGACCAGCAACAGCATTTTGTCAACGACACTTTCAGAAATATTCTGGTAGGTGGAAAAGTTAGAATGAAGCATAATCTATTAATCCGCATTTATGCCAAAAAAACAAACTAGTAACTGAAACTGGATGAAGAGAGAGAAGTCTGAAAAAATCTACCTTTAAATTCATTTTTAAATATCTACCATAGATGATAATCAAAACGGACCTGAGAAGTTCATATTTCTATTTCCAGAAGTACTCGGAATTGCAATGGTGAGAGAACCTACGTTCTTTTTTTCCGTAAAATAAAGCATTTATTTTGAATGTATAAGACATGAGTCATTGTAAAGAATTTGAACTTACTAGAGAAGTCAGGCCTTCATTATCGACAATCCAATCTTCCTTTTCTGCTAATCTCTTGACTTCTACAGGGAAGATAAGCACACAGCACTTTTTACTACAATGATCTCATTAAATTTTAGCAAGATAAGAACCTGTAAAGGCGATGGCTTTTAACTGTTCTACATATGTTTGCAAAAAACTGGTGAAAATAGAGATGGAATATGTTTGGCAGACTCGGGATTTAGCTACACACCATTCACTATGCTTTTCTGGTGGGCTATTTTCATTTCTTTGCATTTACAGCAGGCCTGCTGGACAACTTATCAACTTATTTTAATGAAACAGAAAAGACTGGAAAGTAGGGCCTCTTTTCTCCCACTGAGCACACACCTTTCTGAGCAAGGATAACCCGCGGCAGCTTTCAGGCTCTAGCAACCATTTTACTCTGATGTCGAGTCTGTACTGGACAGCCCAATTGAGGCTGTCCAGGTTCAACCAAGACTTCAGACCACTATCTGATACTTCTTTCACGCTCTGTGCTAATGATGTGTAAGATAAGCTAAAACCATTTCCCCCTAAGATTTCTGATGAACATCCTAGATTCCGTTTTACTCTGATACATTGGGGTCAATGAAGGCAAACGTTGGGCATGGCAGGCTTGCTGAGGGGAGGCTGACAGAGAGAACAAGGTGCCTGTGCTTGGTTCCCTCTCTGCATCCTTTCTCCCTGTCCTGTCCGTGAACTTGGTGACATTCATGTGTCCTTAGTTTTAGGTTTGTGTTCTGAGAAACGCATCCCTGGGTCCTTTCAACCTGGTAGAACTATCACAGAGATGCATGAGGCTGTATCTGCTCAGAGCCAGGGATGCGGGGCCACTGCCATGCGATGGGTTGGTTGTGGGCTGCAATGTGGTGCACGTGACCGTATTAGCTCCCAATTCAGCAAGGAATCTGACCTCCCCGGCTCTGGTGGCCAAGATCAAGTGGGATCATTTGTGTAGCGCTCTTGATTGATTCTGAAAATGAATCCCCTACCGAGGTTTTGTAAAGATACTCTTTAGATGTATAAAATATGCAAAGAAAATGAATATTCCCTGCACTGCCACAATGCATAGACACTTTATTGGCGAGCTTTATTTCTGGTTTTACAACATTTAATCTAAATGAAAAATTGTATCATATGTTTTCAAGATTGGGAACATGCTTTCATAGAGTCCTTATAGTCCCCTTTTTCTGCTTAGCATTTGCCATAAAGAGGTTCTGCTATTCTTAGATATCTTTTTAGTATATCCACTTTATGTTCAGTTTGGTTTGTGGATTTCAAATAAAGAGGGTGAAAAGGAGGCAAAAAGAAAAGTATATAGATCAACTATCAAACTCTCTAAGAATTCGGAGTCTGCTTGACTGTGGAATGTAATTTTCTCACTTTTAGGGATCTGGACTGTGGAGAGAAGCAGTCTATTGAGAGAAGTTTCTTTTTCTTTTCTTTTTTTTTTTTTTAAATTATACCTGGCAATGCTAAGGGGGTTCCTCCTGGCTCTGCACTCGGGAATTACTCCTGGTGGTTCTGGTGGACCATATGGGATGCTGGGGATCGAACCCAGGTCGGCTGTGTGCAAGGCAAACACCCTCTCCACTATGCTATTGCTCCAACCCTGGGAGAAGAAATTTCTAACAAATACCACCCCTTTTCCTCTTTCTTTTCTTTTGCAGTGTCAGGGGTCAAGCCCAGGCCCCACACCTCCCAGGCTGAGTTCTCACATGGAGTCACACCCCTGGCCCACCATAACTGCTTTCTAACCAACCTTCTGCCGTGTGTTCCAATGTGACCATCACACAACGCACTCGGAGATCCAAAATGAGGTCCTGGACAGTCTGAAGCATGTCGTTGGGAATTTCAAGGGCAGACAGAGATTCATAAGTGAGCCTGTGAACCGAGTTTGAGACAATGAAGGCGGGTGAGACAGGCTGTAGGACGCAATTCCACTGCAGCCCTGCGGGTCGTCTTAAAGGATTCCTTTAATTCTAAAGGCTTCCAGACAGGCCGGGGACAGAGATGAGGCAGAATAGACAAGAGAAAGTAGGTTCACATGGTAAGGCAGGTACAAATACCAGGAACTACCAGTGGCTGGAAGACTCCTGGAAACAGCCCTGGCCCCAAGAGTGGGCTACAGAAACTTTTGTCAAATGAATTAAAAATGACAGTCCACATGGAGATCTGGGGCTTTGCTTCTGTTTTCAAATACTGACCAAGAAGTACTTTTCCAGAAGAATGCATCCATGTTTACCTCAGGGTCTGGATGACATGCGCCAGCCACTGTCCGGAGAGCTCGGCCTTCACCTCCCAGCCTCCGTACTGCTTTAAGCTGCCCTCCGGGATGCTGTGGGGGGAGCAGGGCTCCACGGACCAGCTTCACAAGGCACTGCATCACTTCCTGAATCATTTTCTACACAACACGAGCAACACAACTGCATTACTGGCTCTGCCTTGGTGGGGGGTCAATGAAAAGATTCTGTGACAACAGCGAAGATGGTGAAAGCAGAGAATACCTTCCCATTCTCTCATTCAGTCCACGTGCTCATCCTTCACCTACCTTAAAATCACTTTGTCTCTGCCTTACATTCTTGGATCTTTCCATCTGGCCTGATTTCTCAGCAGTCTTAAAAGTGAAAAAAATAGATAAAAGTAATATATTAGTGGTCTCTTAGAAATGATTTTTTTTGGGAAATAAGAAATTCCATAGTCCTTGCTATGGAATGGGGAATCAGAAATTCCCCATTCCCCTCTCTGACCCGACCTGGAGGCCTGGTGGCCCCGATCACGAACTGCCTTGGGGCTCTCAGCCATCAAGCAGAGACTCAGACACACATGGGAGAGCTGCCATCTGGCTATCCCCTAGCTCAGCTGACCATGAGGCTCCCAGGAGGCAAGATGGGTTTTGGAAGTGGGCCCATCACCTTTGTAGGGACTTGGAAGCAGCTGGATGAGACTCTCTCACCATAATAGTCACCATTTTCATGGTCCGGACCCCACAGCTCATCAGAACCCACACAAGAGAGATGCTGATCTCAAGACCAGATCAGAGCAGTCGAGTTCAAGCCCAGGTAGGCAGCTTTTTGGAGGCGGAAGTCACCAGGTGTTCCTGGAGATGGAGCTGAGGTCCCCATTCCTCTCTCTGACCCATCCTGGAGGCCCTGTGGCCCCACCCATGAACTGCCTCGGGGCTCTTGGCCATCAGGGAGGCGCACAGGGAGAGCTGCCATCCGCTCTCCCTGAGTTGCACGGCTACTTGCGGTTGCATGGTACATCAAACTAGTGAAACAATCATGTTCTAGAATATATTACAATCCACAATGTGAAAGAAAGGGAAGCGAAAGGAGAGAGAGAAAGAGAGAGAGAGAGAGAGAGAGAGAGAGAGAGAGAGAGAGGGAGATAAAGAACCTGCCATGGAGGCAGGCTGGGGGGAGGGGGGGGAGGTGGGGACATTGGTGATGGAGATGGGCACTGGTGGAGGGATGGGTGTTGGAACACTGTGAACCAAAACTCAAACATGAACATCTTGTAATTGTATATCTAACGGTGGTATAATAAAATATTTAAAAATAAAAAATAAGAAATTCCATAGTCCCACATAAAAAGAGCATGAAATATGGTTCATAATCCAAGTTTCTGATTAAAGGAGGGCTATGTAGAAAACCCTTCTTATTCCTGATCTATCTCCTTAAACCTTTAAATACGTTTTCCCATAAAGAAGCTGAAACTACGTCTTCTAAAGATAACAAGGTAAAAATACCTTTTCTAAAGATGAATTTCATAGGACATTCTGATCAATTTTATCTTGTTAAATCTAAAAGTAACATTCCTGTTAAATTCTTTTCCACGAGAATATCCTTCCATTAGCTAATACAGAATGAATGAACATGCATCAATACCCAGTCCTCTTAGGATGCCATTTTCTCTCCCATGAAAAACATCCATTTACACGAGCATTATAACTGGCATTTCGTTTTGTAACCATTATGAACAACATTCTTTTGAGAACTTATGGTCCAGTTTAAGAGAGATCAAATCTCGGGTTCTGGAATTCTATTTAGAGGTCTGAGCAAATAGTACAGTGGGCAGGGTACTTGCTATACCCATGTCCAACCTGGGTTGGATCACCAAGAATGACCCAGAGTGATTCCCTAGCACAGAGCCAGGTCTAATCCTGAACACAGCTGGGTATAACCACCCCCACTTCAAAAAATAATAAAGCGGTTCTATCGAGCCATGTTTTCCTTCTTATTTCTAAAAATTTTGTATCTAAGAATACACTTGTTAAAATCAAAATCTAGACAAGATGTTTCTAGTCAAACTCTCTTACTAAATTGTCTAACAGATAAATACTGTTACGTAAGATTTCCTAGAAGGGCAACACTAGGAAACTTTAAAGAATAAAGAAGTAACAACTAGGTACTATGATGGAAAAGAAAATTCTGACACACTGTTTGCAAAAACTGGCTTTTAAAGTTCAAATACTCATGGACCCTGGCCCAGAGGCAGGTGATGAGAAAGTACCGATTAGGCTGTTTTTTATTTCATTTTATTATATTTTTAATTTATTTTTTAAATTTTATTACACTATTTTTAGACATACAATTGCAAGATGCTCATGCTCCAGTTTTGGTTCTACAGTGTTCCAACATCCATCCCTCCACCCGAACCCATCTCCCATCACCAATGTCCCCACCTCCCTCCCCCTCCCGCACCCCAACTACTTGGCGCGTTCTTTATATCTTTTCTTTCCTCTCTATCTCTCCCTCCCACCTACCTTTCCTACACATCGTAGAATGCAGTAGATTAAAGGACATAACTGTTTCCACTAGTCTGATGGACTGCATGGCCAGAAGCAGCCGCGTGACTTAGGGGGCCTCATGGTCAGCGTCCGGACAGCGAAAATAGCGGCTAATGTGGTGGGTGAGTCTCATCAGGCTGCTTCTGCGATCCCCAGAGGTGATGGGACAACACCCAAAACTCATCTGTCCTCCTGGGGGCCTCATGGTCAGCTGAGCTAGGGGAAAGCTGAGTTCCAGTTCCCCCAGCTGCGTCTGAGGCTCTGCATGCTATGGATGGTCGCCCTAGGGCATCTCCTGGGCGGGGCTACCGGGCTCAGACAAAATGGAGAGGGGAAGGGGCAACCCCAGCTCCATCTGACGAATTCCCAGTGCTTCCCGCTTCTGGGTACAGCTCTGATTTAATTACACATGCTTTACATGTGTATGATCACTTGTGGGGCTTTCATTGTTTGCTCTCTAGATAACACCCACCAACCTAGACCCCCAAATTCACCTCAGTTATTTAGGAAGCAAACACCCAAGTTCAGTGACCAACAACACTCAACTGAGGTGGTTCATGGCTCCAAGTGATGTGACAGGTACCTGGTATAAGGAGCTGGCCCGTGAGAGAGGGCACGGCTGCCTGAGCCCAGCAGGCAGTGACAGTGTCCACCCATGGCGGGGTGGTCATCTGGAGCCACATGATGGTGTCCATGCCTGGTGGCCCAGTGAGAAGAGAGAGATTCTGGGAGCATCCCCATCTGAGTCAGGGCCACCAGAGTGCCTTTGAGTGACCCTGATGGCCTGTTAGCCTACTTTCTGTTTCTGTCAAGTGGGACGCTCAGATTCAAAAGAACACTCTTAATGTCAGTGTCCCAGGGGCACCAAAGCCAACGAATGGTCCCCGCATGCTGCGGTGACAAATCTCTGCTCTCGGTGCCGTGGCGGGCAGGCCTGAGTTTGAGCCTGAAGACACCATCCCTGCTCCTACCTCTCGCTCACTGATGCTCAAGGCTTCAACGCCTCCAGCGGCTCCTCCTTCCCAGAGCCTGCATCTCAGAGGGCCCCTCTGGATGTGTCTGCATGAAGAACCCAACAGGAATCTAGCTGAGCACGCACATAGGGAGCACCGATACTTCCCCTCCCAGCATGCTCTGCCTCCAGTCCTGGGCTCTGGGATCAGCCAAGTGGAATCCCGGAGGTGTGGAATCCTCTCGCTTAGGGTGCCCCCATGGGCGGTGGTCTGAAGCCATGCCTCCTTGCCCCCAGTGCATCTGGATCAACCTACCTCCCAAACAGGCGTAGTTAAGGAATGTATCAGACCCCACCAGCAAGAGCTTCACCCGCCCACCTGTCCTTTGCTGCAAAAAGGCTGACCAGTGACCTGCTCTGACTTTTGTTTCCAGCCAAATCTGGGTGGAAACAAAACTTACTCTCATGGCTAAGGGGACCTGGTTAAAGCCAATGCTCACAGGGCAGGGAGTGGTGCCTCCCTCTCTGAGGGGCTCTCTGCCGCCCTCACACAAAGACTTCTGCATCCTGAGTAGGCTCCTAAGGAACAAAGTGCTGCCAGTCTCTTACTTCCCTCGGGCCCCCTGCAGTTCCGTGTACTCCACTGGTGGGACTGAAGTTTCAAACGGGCCCAGCTCCTTCTCACCCTTCCCTGTGCTGCCTCTGTCTAGCCCATCCTTCCTGCAGCCTTTGGTGGAAAGCTGGCTGCTCCCTGCTAGAATCAACTTCAGTTTCCAGAGGTGCCTCTGGGCCTCCAAGCCCTCCTGCTACAGTGATTCTTTGCTGCTTTGCTGGAGAATTCAATTTCTTTCTTCGCTGTCCGTTCCTCGAATTTAGAATGATTTCTCTACAATATATTCTTGGTTCATCAGAGTCATGATTTTACTCATACTGTATATATATATTAGTTGTACATGACTGCTGTGTGCCCATGAGTACAGATGGGTGTGTCTCACACAGGGAACACTTCAGGTATACTCAGTAACTAACCAGCGGATGAAGAGTCCCCTAAGGGATTCTCCCCAGGCAAACATTTCAGAAAGCGAGATGAGGCCCTGAGATTAGAACCCAGAAGCCAAGGGACCACCTAGGTACATCTCTTCAGGAGACGGATCAGGCACCTCCCTGCTCATGCCTCTGAACAGAACAACAGTGTCTGTGCTTCGAGAGGTTTCAAATGTGCACAGAGGGGAGAGGGAAGGGCAGGGGGCCATGTGTGCGTACTGGGATCCCTTGCAGGTATCCAGAGGACACTAAGGGACCCTGTCCTGTCCCACCACAGTGTCAGGGAACACAGGACAATGCTGGGTTTTGTGATAAGGACCCCATGGTGGCTGACACTATGTGTCACCCTGGTGGGGCCTCGGGGGACCATGACACAGAGACTCTATGAAACGTGACTCTGGGTGTGTCCGTGAGGTGATCCCTTGAATTGTCAAGGTGAGGCAGGTAGACTGCCCACTTTGGTGGTGGGGGGGCGGGGGGCGGGGCACCCATCTGATTAGAGGAAGGCCTGAAGAGAGAACAAAAGCGGCGCCTGGCCAGTATGCTGGACTCTGCACTGGCACGGACACAACAGGGTCTGCTGGCCTTCAGATTGGGTCTGAGGCGCCAGCTCACACAGGCCATGGCTTTAGGATGTGGACTAGGCCCCCAGCCATTCCCTCCGCCGGCTGTCCAGCTTGCGGACGGCAGGCTGCAGAACTGGTGAACCCCACGATCCCGTGAGTCAATTCCCGACAAGAGATGTCTCTCTCCACAGAAGGCTGGAAACAGAACCCGCATCCGGTGGTTCTGTTCTCTGAACCCCAACACTGGCGACCTGCGTCAAGGCGCTGTGTGTGGGGGTGGGAATAGGCCTCTGAGGGTGTTCTGTGTCCTGGCACCGGGTGTGACGCGCTGTGTGGTGTCAGCCTCTCAGTCCCTGCACCTCAGTCCTGTCACCGCTGGCAGATGGCTTGCGTTCTGGCCACAACCCCGTAGTGCTCAGGACTGGGCTTTACCTCAAGCGCGAGAACCTGCTGGTAACTCGTGGGGGCCCTTGTCCAAGTCTGTGAAGAATGGGAGTGTGTGTGCTGGGTGGGGCGGGAGCTGCTTCTCCAGCACACGGGGGTGACTCCTGACTCCCAAAGTTCCTTCTTCTTTTGATGAGAAATCAAACAACACTAACATACTGAATTGTGCGAGAAGCTTCACTGTAATGATGAGAGAAAATCTAACTCGGAACATTAAAACACACCTGAGTTGGCAGACGAGGAGGTGGGCTACTTCTCAGAACGCTGATTAAAATGGATTTGGATGCTTTAATAATTTCTCCCCAAAATTAGCTTCACAATAGATTTCAAGGTGTGATCTTACCCTAACATTAACTACCTCGCTAACCAAAAACCCAAAGTCTTTCCTGCACACACAGACCAAAACTACTCTGTGGTAAGGCCAACGGCTAGATTTCACTGTTTTGATTCACATGGCACTGACTGGTTTGAAGAACAGACTATTTTGTAAACTGCTGGAAACTCCATCTAAATCTCTAACGGATGAGCTCTGAATAAAACAAGATAGATATGTATTGAAGAAACTTAGGAATTTCAGGCAAATTGCGTCCAAACATACAAGCTTTCTTGCTGAGATTAAACCCCAGTTGCCAAGCGCAAGACTTCCCAGTATGAATGTGGCCAAGTGTTTGGCTCTCACGCATGGGCTGTAAGGGGCCAGACCCCCACTTCCCTCATTCTTACATTTCTTCCACTGCCCTCAGGGATCTTTGCAACATCCCAGCAGAGGAAACATGTCTTAAAGAATGTCTAAAGCTATAAAGGAATGATGCTTTAATAACTATAAAAGTTTTTATAACAAGTTTATAAATATAATACCACAGGCATCACTAACTCAAGAACAACCAAACAAAATTCATTTCTTAACATGACTGTGATTTGTAGGTTCTAAAGGAGCTCATCAATGTTTCACATGAGACTACATAGCTTCACCACCAGTATGGAAGGAAAATACATTCTCTTTCTGCAGAAAGAGCTCAGCCTGACTGGTCTAGGAATGCCACAAGATGAAAACACTCCAGAGCAGTTCCCTAGAACTGCTGTCTAGGAGTGACGGGCCCCAAAGGAAATGACCAGGATAACCAGATCCAAATGGAAATGATACGAAAACCTAGTTCCGGAGGCCTGGCTCTGGGCTGACATCACCCCTCTTGCATTATTCCACTTTACTCCAGGGGTTCATGACTCCAGCATTTCTCAATGGCAGACTGTGTTTATTGAACACCTGCTGTTTGCCAGGCCCAGAGATCTCAATTATGGGAATAAATATTCAAGCCAGGCATGAAGTGCAGTCCTTGGGCATCTGTCAGATGTGGTGAGGCTTTGTTCGTTTTGGTCAACTCCTGCTGTGCTCAAGCCAGGCCCGTGGCAGGGGACACAGAGAAGTTATGCTCTTTAGCGGGTGAGAGGGACAGTTGCTCCTAGCACAAGACAAATCTGTGAGCACCGTGTTCTCAGACCCTCTGGCACGGAAGCATTAAACCTTTCCCATCACTAAGAGTGATGTGCTTTCGAGATACTGATAAGAAGAGGAAGTGACAGGAAATCCTTTGCGTGGTGCAGCTCACCCACACCAAGGCAGAGTGCCAGAAACCCAGCCTGTCCTTGGCCTGGCCAGTCACACACAGCACACCCCGCTGGGCTGAATGAAAATACAAACTGATGGGAACCGGCTGTGAGCAGAGCCGTGAGACAGCATTTTCCAGGTGCTGCAGAGATGGAGATTCTCAGCCCGCAGTAAGGACACCTGCATTGAGGAAGGGCAGCCAAATTCCACCTTTCTTTTGTGGAAGTCTGCCTTTCTCCACGAGTTCACTTTTCAGTAAATCTGGCAGAATCAAGTAAACCCAAAAGACAGGGAAGGCTGTGGCATGCATTCTTTAACACCGTGAGAGCTGGAGATGCACTTAGAAAGGGCTGGAGCTCACATGTCACCCCAGCTCTGTTCATGTGTAAGAATCAAAGAAAATACAGATAACTCATGTTTGACAAGACTGGCCTTTGGGCACTAGGAACTTGTTCTCATTTAGCTGTTGCTTTCTTTTCCTTTAAAGGGGCCACTCCCAGGGGCGGAGCAATAGCACAGCAGGTAGGGCATTTGACTTGCACATGGCCTACCGGGTTTGATTCCCCGGCATCCCATACGGTCCCAGTACCACCACAGTAAATCCTGATTACAGAGCCAAGAGTAACCCTTGACCATTTGCCAGGTGTGACCCAATAAGACATAGATAGAGAAAGATAGATAGATAGATGGATAGATAGATAGATAGATAGATAGATAGATAGATAGATAGATAGATAGATAGATAGATAGATAGATAGATAGATAGATAGAGAGACAGAGAGACAGAGAGACAGAGAGACAGAGAGATAGAGAGACAGAGAGACAGAGAGACAGAGAGACAGAGAGACAGAGAGATAGAGAGATAGAGAGACAGAGAGACAGAGAGACAGAGAGATAGAGAGATAGAGAGAGAGAGAGATAGAGAGATAGAGAGATAGATAGATAGAGAGATAGATAGATAGATAGATAGATAGATAGATAGATAGATAGATAGATAGATAGATAGATAGATAGATAGATAGATGATAGATAGATAGATAGATAGATAGATAGATAGATAGATAGATAGATAGGCAGGCCACTCCCAGTGATAACTCTGGGAGGGGGTTCCAGGGTTACTTGCTGCCGACCATGTTTGGGGATCCAGGATGACAGTTCAGCACTGGGGCCCTGCCATGCAGTGCTCCTTCAGCCCTGAAGTATTCAGGGGCCACCAGTGTCACACCCAGAGGCACCTGGGATTGGGGTTGTGCAATTCTGGGGACCGAACTAAGGCTTCACACACAAAGCGCATGTGCTCTACACTTAGGCTTGTTTGTTTATGCATTGTCATTTTCTGTGTTTCGTGCAATCAGCAAGCCAGAAAACTAAACCATTCAGAGAAACAAGCACCGAGAAATCTACTAGGGTTAAGAGAAGCCAGCAGGCAGGTGAAGAACAGAAACCTGCAAAAGATATGGGTGTGGGGATTTCAGGGACCACTCCTATGACTGAAATACTAGTGTGCCTTAGTGAGCAGAGCCCTAGTCAACCCAGCCCTTCACTTCTCACCAAGGATGAGTATTGCTGGACCACAAAGAAGCCGTGGGGCAAGACCAGTCAGCACTCGTCCATGTCTCCTTTGTATGTTGGATGCACAATAGCCCAGAGATTGCCCAGAGAGCACCCTTCCGGTGAAGACCCCGCCTTCACTACTCCAACACTCCAAAACACAGCAGTCTTCCCCGCCACACAGGGTCTCCCTGAATCTGGGTCTCAGGGCAGAAGAGTCTCTTGTTGACAACTTGAGGCCACTTGTGGGGCACATGAAGTGTGGCAAATGGCCACAATGACAAGCCTGAGTTCCACGCCATTGTACACACAAGTCTGAAATGAGTTTACCATGATCTGAGCCAAGTCACATGATGTGAAATGTGATGCCTGGAAACAACTCTGGCCAGACAACAGGAGCTTTACCTTCTTTCCAGCTAGGAAATGATGTCGATATTTGATCTTTTGCGCTTGCACCATCAGATCCTCAATATATGCTTCCGATGCCAGTGTGCGTGCATTGAAAGTACAGACAGTCATTTTAGTCCTTTGTCGCTTTGGCAGCCTAGGATGGATGGCTGTAAAATTTTATAAGGCACTGATTGTTCACCTTTCTTTTCTTTCTTTTTTTTTTTTTGCTTTTTTTGGGTCACACCCAGCAATGCTCAGGGGTTTCTCCTGGCTTTGCACTCAGGAGTTACTCCTGGCGGTGCTTGGGGACCATATGGGATGCCGGGATCGAACCCAGGCCAGCACAGGCCAGCAGCGTGCAAGGCAAACACCCTACCCACTGGGCTATCGCTCCGGCCCCTTGTTCACCTTTCTTACTGCTGCCGTATTAAGGGCTCTTTCGGGTCAGGAAAATAAACATTTTTGTTACTGGTTTTGGCACAACGAACACGTATCGGACAGCTTGCCAGGCTCTGCAGTGCAGGCACTATACTCTCATTACTTTGTGGGGCTCTCTCAGAGAGGTGGGTAGAATATTCAAGGTAATTTGGAGGTAAATCAGGCAGCCGCTGGCGGCCCTCACACAACGGAGAAAGCTGGTTTCTGCTCTGCCGGGTGTATCTGTTTCTCTTGTTTAAGCATTCCTGGGCTTGAAATACTCTGACGAGGAGGCGTCAGTCGCATCATGCTGTATTTGACTCGGGAGAAGAATTGTTCCTTGGAACATGCGACGAAAAGAGGCGTCAGTGGCGTTGGTGTCCTTGTAACACGAACATGGCTGTCAACATTGATTCATTTGAATGCCTAACAAACCGGATAGGACAATTACACTTGAAGAGATGTGGCCCACTGTCAGCAATTTCTATCTTCATTGTCTACGCACCAACATCCACATACAAAGGAGATAAAATTGAGAAATTCTACATGGAACTGGAGGAGTTCTATAAAAAAAGATCACACCTTCTACAAGATCATAGTCGGTGATTTTAATGCCAAGATAGGACCAAGAAGATCAGCTGAAGAATTCCACATCGGGACACATGGCCTAGAATGGAACGAACAGGGTGAGAGACTATCTGGAGTTCATCATGTCCACCAAGACCATTCATGGGAACTCACAGTTCCAGAAGGCTGAAGCGAAACGTTGGACATGGGAATCTCCTGGTGGACAGTTCCACAATGAAATTGACCACATCATCTTCAATCGATGGTTTTGTCTGAAAGATGTTGCTGTTGTCCCCAAATTCCAAACAGGATCGGACCACCGTCTCCTTTGTGCAAAATTTTACTTCCCGCAATGGGGAGAAAAGGCTGCAAAGTTTAAGAAGAAAACTCCCAGAACGACCACCAACTGGGAACTCTTTGACACCATTGCAGCAACACGGGAAGATACCACCATTGGCGACATCGATGAAGAATACAACCGACTGGTTCAGCACCTCCATGATTGTGCGAAGAAAGCCGAGAGAGAGAGAAGACAAAAAAGGAGGCCTGTCTTCAGAAACTCTCAAGCTCATTCGCCAACGTGGCAAGGCGTGAGCCTCAGGAGACCAAATGCTAACGTCCAAGCTTGCTAAACAGTGCAGAGAAGCAATAAAAGAAGACATCAAAGACAGAAGAGCAGAAATAATAGAAGATGCAGCAGAAGCCAGGAAAAGCATTCGCACCGCCCGCCTGTCCTTCGCCAACTATAAGACCAAGATGACTGCCCTCCGACGCCCTGATGGATCTATTACATCTTCCAGAAAGGCAATGGAGAAGATTATCCAGGACTTCTACTCAAATCTCTTTGATAGCCACATCCACCTGCCCACATACCAAATTCCACAGGATGGATATGTCATTCCCAAAGTTATCCCTTCTGAAATCTGACATGCCATCTCGTCGGTAAAGAAGGGAACAGCACCAGGCCCAGACAAAGTCAGACCAGAACACTTGAAGAATCTGCCGTCGGTACTCATCAATACACTAGCTTGGCTTTTCACACGCTACCTGTCCGAATGCAAGGTACCCTCCCAATGAAAAACCAGCAGGACAGTTCTACTGTTCAAGAAGGGAGACATTCACGACATCGACAACTATCGCCCCATCTGCCTGTTGTCCGTCATCTACAAGCTGTTTACATGAGTCATCCTGAAAAGGATTGGCAGAACACTAGATGAAGGACAACCATGCGAGCAAGCTGGCTTCCAGAAAGGATTCAGCACAATTGACCATATCCACACAGTAACCAAGCTCATTGAGGTTTGTAGGGAGTACAAGATGCCACTCTGTCTCACGTTCATTGATTTAAAGAAAGCCTTTGATTCTGTGGAGACTGAAGCAGTCATCGAAGCCCTAGCCAAATAGGGTTTTTAAACCCAATACATCAAGATCCTTCGTGAGCTGTATTACGGATTCACCACCAGGATCTCACCATTCTACAAATAAGTGATCATTAATGTGAAAAGAGGGGGTTCGACAGGGTGATACCATTTCACCAAAACTCTTCAGTGCCACCCTCGAAAACATCATGCGACAATTAGAATGGGAAGGAATGGGAGTGAAGATAGATGGTCGGCAACTACACCACCTCCGCTTCACTGATGACATCGTTCTAATAACACCAAACATTAGCCAAGCGGCACAAATGCTGGCTGACTTTGACCGAGAATGTGGAAAGATAGGTCTACAGCTGAATCTGAAGAAAACTATGTTCATGAAAAAATGAACTAGTTCCTGAGGGCCCCATTCACTCTCAATGGAACAAACATCTCTGAATGCAGCAGTTATGTGTACCTAGGTCGAGAAGTCAACATGATGAACGACTTAAAACCTGAGCTGTGCAGGAGGAAGAGAGCGGCATGGAATGCCTTCAAAGGCATCGAAGAAATAGCTAAAAGGACAAAGAACCTCTGGCTCCGGGCATATCTCTTTGACTCCACCTTTCTCCCTGCATTAACATATGCCTCAGAGACCTGGGCCCTACGAAAGCAGGATGAGAATGCTATTCGGGTCTTCCAGAGAGGAATCGAAAGAGCTATGCTTGGAATATCACGCCTCACTCAAGTGAGAGAATAAATCGGGAGTTCTGACCTCTGTCGCTATTCCAGAATCAGGGACGCTGTCTCATTCGCCAAGGCATCGAAAATCAGATGGGCTGGACATGTAATGCAATTTGGAGACAATCACTGGACTAGAACCGTTACTGACTGGATCCCACGGGATGTCAAAAGATCACATAGCCACCCACCTACAAGATGGTCAGACTCCCTTCTCAAGACCCTCAAGGAACAGTTTGAGGCTCTTCATATTCCTGAATTAACCAGATCCCTTGGGCTACACTGGCATGTGATAGGGTCCAATGGAAATGTTACTGGCGCCTGCTCGAGCAAACCGATGAATAACGGGATTCAAGTGATCAAAGTCCATAGCAAATTGATGAATAATGGGATTCAAGTGATCAAGTGATCAAAGTCCATAATTCTTTGGGTTCGTTCAAACCTTGGTGCAAACTATCAGCACGTTGTCCTTGTTGTATCAGATACTCTCAGACAAGCTGCACAAGAATTTCACGCAACACCTAGCCAGTCTGGTAGACTATATTCAATCTAGAATCCTTGCCAACATTTCTTATTTCTTTTCTCTTTAACTGGCTATCTCAGCGAGTTCTCAAGAGCACATTTGAGAGAGGCATCAAAGTATCTACTACCTGACCATTCTCTCTTTTTGCGGTGAGAAAACTGAACCCCAGATCATTTAGTAACTTGCTCAAAGTCATACAGCTATGCTTTGTGAGTCTTTCTAACACTTTTGACTATCCTTAGAACAGATGACAAACATTACAAGTGGTAAGCCTCTATAGTTTTAACAAGGAATCTCAAACTGTGAAACTCTGAAGACTCATGGTGAGCAGCTCCATGTCTTGCCCAGGGTCCCCCATTACCTCACTGAAAAGGCTCCCATTCACGTAGGAAATCCAGAGCTTCCAGAAGTTGGGCAGCTGGCTTAAAACAAGCTTGGTCAATTTTTCAACAAATGCAACCCGATGGGGAGTTTTGTATCGCCATGCTGGGGAAAGAATCATATGGTCTGATTGCAATTTTGACTCAAGAATACACACTGGATTCTATTGCTACTTCTCCCATCTACCAAGCGCCCGATTGGCTACAGAGCTTTAGTTTGCTGACAACCCACCTCAGACACACAGGCCTCTCCCTGAGCTATCAGTACAGAGAATGCCCTTGAACCAGAGTTGCGGGCATTTGTTTGAGTGGGGAGGAAGGTCCAGCAACTAAGGAGCAAGCTTTGGCCTTTCAGCCTTGTTGCCTTCAGATGCTCAGGCTGCTGTGCTCTCTCTAGGAAGGCGGGCCTTGACACTCACAGCCAATAACTCCACTGGAAGTCAAATCAACCATTCAGAATTCAACCACTCTATGTCCCGTGGAGTGAAAATTTAGTCAAAAGCCAACTTATGATAAAGGAATCTATTTCAGTAGAATTATGTAATGAGTAACTACCCCCTTCACCCCAAAGCCAAAAAAAACCCCCCAAATTATAGGAAAAAATAGAAGACTCACTCTCTTTAACTGACAAGGTATTGAAAACTAGAAAAAAAAAAAGCCCAGAATGGAGTTATTTACATTAAATCTGTCACCAAAATTTCCTACATTTAAAAGTTTATTTGCAATCATAAGACTAAATGCAGATTATTTCTTGTCTAATCCATTCATTAATCAGGATTCTAACTGAACTGTCTTTATGATAGAAGTATTTGGGCAATTATAAATAAGAGCATAACAAACCAAGGCTGGTATAAAATATGTCCAAAAAGATTCCTTCTTTGGAATTCTTTCAGATTAAGCAGTAAAAAGACTGAGTTCCCAGAATATAGAGTGCAGACATAGCCCATAAGTTGCACTGTTGCTGGTCACACTAAGTTCTGCAATTACTTAATGTGTTGGGTTGGGACTCACTTGGGTTTTGGGGAAACAGATGTGTTCCTGCCCCTTCCTGCCTACTCACAGAACAATTCTTAGGCTTGTATTTTATTCAATGCCTATATGCATGTGTACATGTGTGACTTCCTGCTAAGTCTACTTAGTACAGATTCTAAACATTATAACTGACACGTGATATTGGATCTTCTCACTGAATCCAAGTGGGCAATACTGCCCCCTAGTGAAAGTAAGGAAGATTTCTGTTTGTTCACTTGAAGCAGGCAATGTCTGGGGCTGGCAGGTCTGGCTGTCACTTTGCGGAAGAAAGGCCAGCTAGTACTACTTAGCAGCAGCTAACCCCTCTAAGCATGGAATTTTCCAAGAGCAAAGTATTCGACACGCACAAGTTCATTTGCAGAAGCCCACATGAAGCTTGGCGTGATACTCACTGTCATCCCGGCCAGACTGGAAGCTGCTGCCCCTCTTGAGTGATGCTGTCTGGCTAAGGTGACTCAACACAGAGGAACAGGGACGCATGTCGCCGTCGAGGTCCAGCATAGGGCTGTGAAGACTCGGAGTACCTGCAGAGAGAGGGCACGGCTATCCCAGGACCCCCGCCACACTCACGAAGCTGACCCAATGGAACCCCTTCTCCGAATGACCTCCTCCCAAATGCCCCACTCTCTTTCTTGGGGCAAGCACTTTGCCAAGTAAAACCAAGCCCATATCCCCAAATTGTCTCTCCAGGTTTCCTTCCACTGTGACTAAAGTAAAGGTTCTGTCAGAGGAGTAGCAGATAGGGTGGGGAGGCGCGTGGAGCTTATGAGTGACTTTAGGATGAAGGTGGGAAGGGAATGTTCTAGAAACATAAAACCAGGATGGGGGGGCTAAAAAATTGAAAGGAAGTTAAGGGATTTCTGATTCTCTCTGAATGAAGAAAACCAAACTTAAATTTCTAACTCTCGCCCCTAGGTCCTGTGATCTCTCTCTCTGGAGTGCGGGATGTGATTGTGATTTCCTATTTCTGGTCCAAACGTCAGCCACCCCTTTCGGATCCTTTTTATCCCAATTGCTAATATTCCAGAATCCCAACATGCTGACCGCTGCTCAGGGAGCTCCAGGGTAAGGATCCCTGGAAATCACTTTCTTGGTTTTCTCCTCAGGAATCTTGCAGAAAATTCCAAATCCCAACCCGGATTACATTAAGAATCAAGAAATGCTTTCTTGAAAGAAGTCTTAAGAGCTATCAGGAATAGAAACACTTGTTACAATACAAGCTAGTGAAAGGTTGACTCTAAGTGATCATCTTGGCTATCTCCAACAGTGCCACTAACCTCTTCTGGCTTGGCAGCTGAGCATCCAAAGTTCTTCAAACAATGAATTCAAGAAACTTTTTACCAACCACTCCCTGTGCCTGGGACTATTCCCCGTATGCAAATGTATCTCACTGCCCTGCCTCATTCTGGGCCCTCTTTACCCAACAGATGGACCTCCTTCTTCTTCCTCACCCACCTAAACTCACATTTTTTTCTTTCACTGGGTGACACCCAGCGATGCTCAGGGGTTACTCCAGGCTCTGCATTCAGGAATTACTCCTGGTGGTGTTGGGGGGGACGACCATATGGGATGCTGGGGATCAAACCGGATTGGTGGCATGTAAGGCCATCCCTGTTCTATGGATCCGGCCCCCTAAACTCACATCCTTACAAAAGCAACATCAACAACCATAAAGCCGCCACACTGTCTCTTCCTAAGCCAACTCACAGTATTATCAGTCTTTGCCCTTTCTGGGTGGCTCCTGGCATGCAGCACAGCTGACAGGGTATGTCTGTCATCCCCTCTAGTGAGGACCAGCCAGTCTCACCCCTCCCCTGATCATCTCACTGAAGAAGGGCCTCAGTAAAGGCCTCACGTCCTCAGACACGGACTTAAGACCAAACCAAAGCAGGTCCTCAAAGCTGTTCTGCTCCTTGCTGGTCACACCATATGTCCACTGTATGTCAACAGAAATGAAAAAGAATGTTCTTGAGCACCCACTACACTACATTCTGAGGATAAAAAATAAAAGGTGAGGAAGTTATCAGCTCTGCACCAAAACCCCTTCGATGTGTACGGGACAGAGACTGAATCACCTAGTAAGGACTCTTCCTTACAACTTAAAATAGTAAAGGCATATGTTCAGGTGTTAAGACACACTGACAAAACAACAGATTCACTTCACTGCAAGTATCAGTTACTCGATAACAGTGAAAAGCATTCACTGAGCATGTCCAGGTGCCCATAACTGGATTTCTTTGGGGTGAGGTGATGAGCACAAGGCCTACTCACAAATTCAGTTTTATTCTATGGGAAGAATTGGGATTCTTGTGCTCAGGGATTACTCTCAGCTCTGACTCAGGGATCACTTCACTCCTGACATGGCTCGAGGACCTTATGTGGTGCCTGGGATGGAACCAGGGTCAGCCTTGTGCTAGACAGGTGCCTTAACCCCTTTGCTATCTCTCTGGCCCTCAAGGAATTTAAACTCTGGTAGTAAAGACAGAAAAAGAAAAACTAGATGCATATTACTGGGGATAGGGAAGAGAGCAACACTTGCGACGGTAGAGGGGCAGAAAGCAGACAGACAGCCTGGAGCAGGGCAAGGTGTTGGAATATTTTTTATGGGAACCTTACCATTATCAATATCATAAATTAGGGTGCTTAAAATAAAAAAAAATTCTTTTAAAAAATAGATGACTAAATCCAATGTAAGGATAAAAGAGCTGTGGAGACTCTGCCTGAGGAGATGGCAAGCGTCTGTATGTTCACAATCCCACCTAGCAGAAACACAGAGACAAGCAGAAACACAGACAGAGACACACTTTTCTTTTTTCCTGGGAGGAGTTCAACGAAGACTCACTATGCTTTGGCTCCTCTGCTAAATGCTTCAAATCTCCTTAGAACAGATTTTCCTACGTTAAAGAAAGAGGACACACGATTGAAACAAGACCTCCAATACCTACATAAGCCTATCACCATCGAGGAAATTGAAACAGTAATTAAAAGTCTGTCCAAACACAAAAGCCCAGGTCCAGATGGGTTCACTAGCAAATTCTACCAAACCTTTAAGGAGGACCTGCCTGTCCTATTCAAGCTCTTCCAGGAAATAGAAGAAACAGAAACACTCCCAAACAGCTTCTACGAGGCACATATCACCCTGATACCCAAAGCAGGGAGAGACAACACAAAGAAGGAAAATTACAGACCAATCTCCTTGATGAACACAGATGCTAAGATATTCAACAAAATACAAGCAAACAGAATCCAAAGACTCATCAAAAAGATCATACATCATGACCAAATAGGTTTCATCCCGGGAATGCAAGGATGGTTCAACATTCGCAAATCAATCAACATAATACATCGTATCAATATCATTGATATCAAAAGAGGGGGTTCAACAGGGTGATACATTTCACCAAAACTCTTCAGCACCATCCTCGAGAACATCATGCGACAATTAGAATGGGAAGGAATGGGAGTGAAGATAGATGGTCGGCAACTACACTACCTCTGCTTCGCTGATAACTTCGTTCTAATAACACAAAAACATTAGCCAAGCGGCACAAATGCTGGCTGACTTTGACCGAGAATGTGAAAAGATAGGTCTACAGCTGAATCTGAAGAAAACTATGTTTATGAAAAATGAACTAGTTCCTCCGGCCCCATTCACTCTCAATGGAACAAACATCTCTGAAGACAGCAGTTATGTGTACCTAGGTCGAGAAGTCAACATGATGAACAACCTAAAACCTGAGCTGCGCAGGAGGAAGAGAGCGGCATGGAATGCCTTCAAAGGCATCGAAGAAATAGCTAAAAAGGACAAAGAACCTCTGGCTCTGGGCACATCTATTCAACTCTACCGTTCTCCCTGCATTAACATACGCCTCAGAAACCTGGGCCCTATGGAAGCAGGATGAGAATGCTATTCGGTCTCCCAGAGTGGAATCGAAGGAGCTATGCTTGGAATATCACACCTCACTCAAGTGAGAGAAGGAATCTGAAGTTCTGACCTCCATCGCTATTCCAGAATCAGGGACGCTGTCTCATTTGCCAAGGCATCGAAAATCAGATGGGCTGGACATGTAATGCAATTTGGAGATGATCGCTGGACTAGAGCCGTTACCGACTGGATCCCACGGGATGTCAAAAGATCACGTAGCGGCCCACCTACAAGATGGTCAGACTTCCTTGTGAAGACCCTGCAGGAACGGTTTGAGGCTCTTCATATTCCTGAATCAACCAGATACCATTGGGCTACATTGGCACGTGATAGGGTCCAATGGAAATATTACTGGCGCCCGCTCGAGCAAATCGATGAATAACGGGATTCAAGTGATCAAGTGATCAATAAGATAAAAAAATAAAAAACCATTTGGTCCTATCGATAGATGCAGAAAAAGCATTTGACAAGATCCAGCACCCATTCATGATTAAAACCCTCCAGAAAATGGGAATTGAAGGAAGCTTCCTCAAGATAGTCAAAGCCATCTACCAAAAGCCCACAGCGAGTATCATTGTATCACTGTCTTCCCGTTCATCTTCGATTTGCTCGAGCGGGCACCAGTAACATCTCCATATGACCTGTCTCATGCAAGTAGAGACCAAGGGCACCAGCTTGCTCCAGGAACATAAAGAGCCTCAAACCATTCCATCAGGTCATGGGAATGAGGTCTTTAATTGTTACTGGTATCTGGCATATCAAATACAACACGGGTAGCTTGCCAGGCTCTGCCGTGTGGGTAGCATACTCTTGTAGTCATCTCAAAATCCAGCAATTATTGATGAACCGGATTTAAAAAAAGACTGCAGCAGGGTGGATCTCGATGAGTCGGGCTGTGATAGGCTGGTCTGCTGGGTGGAATTCTGACGAGGAAGAAGTCCGGATGTGGAAAATGGAGGTCCTCATGGAGTGGGGGGTCGTCTGGCTTGTTGTGAGGCTCTGCTGCGGTGGCGGGCCAGGGCTAGAACCTGCCATCCCTCCCGGGCACCTCATGAGCGGCTGGGCACAGCGAGAGCCAGTAGAGCTCTGCCCCATGTCTGTCTCTGGATCAGTATACCTGGGCCGGATTAAAAAAAAGACTGCAGCAGGGTGGATCTCGATGAGCCGGGCTGTGATAGGCTGGTCTGCTGGGTGGAGTTCTGACGAGGGGGAAGTCCGATGTGGAAAATGGACGTCCTCATGGAGTGGGGGGGTTGTCTGGCTTGTTGTGAGGCTCTGCTGGGGTGGAGGGCCAGGGCTAGAACCTGCCATCCCTCCCGGGCACCTCATGACCGGGGGCTGTATCATTCTCAATGGGGAGAAAAATTGAAAGCCTTCCCCTTAAGATCAGGAACACGACAAGGTTGCCCTCTCTCACCTCTTTTATTAAATATAGTACTGGAAGTACTCGCCATAGCAATCAGAGAAGAAAAGGACATTAAGGGTATCCAGATAGGCAAGGAAAAAGTCAAGCTATCATTATTTGCAGATGACATGATATTATACTTAGAGAACCCTAAACTCTCGACCCAAAAACTCTTAGAAACAATAGATATGTATAGTAGAGTGGCAGGGTACAAAATCAATACCCAAAAGTCAGTGGCTTTCCCTATACACAAATAACAAAAGAGAAGAAAGGGATATTAAGAAATTGATTCCATTCACAATTGTGCCACAGAAGGGGCCGGAGCGATAGGCCAGCGGGTAGGGCATTTGCCTTGCACGGCGGCCGGCCTAAGCCGGCCCAGGTTCGATCCCGGCATCCCATATGGTCCCCTGAGCACCACCAGGAGTAATTCCTGAGTGCAGAGCCAGGAGTAACCCCTGAGCATCGCCAGGTGCGACCCAAAAAGCAAAAAAAAAAAAAAAAAAAATTGTGCCACAGAAAATCAAATACCTAGGAATCACTTAACCAATTGTGTAAAGGACCTATACAAAGAGAACTACAAGACACTGCTTCAAGAAATAAAAGAGGACATGAGGAAATGGAAACACATTCCCTGCTCATGGATGGGGAGAATTAACATTGTCAAGATGGTAATACTCCCTAGAGCTTTGTACAGATTCAATGAGGTTCCTATAAGGATACCCATGACATTCTTTAAAGAAATTGACCAAACACTCCTGAAGTCCATATGGAATAATAAACCCCCACGGGTAGCTAAAGCAATCCTTGGGAAGAAGAAGATGGGAGGCATCACCTTTCCCAACCTCAAACGGTACTACAAAGCAGCAGTAATTAAAACAGCGTGGTACTGGAATAAAAACAGACCTGTGGACCTATGGAATAGAGTTGAGTATCCTGACACCCACCCTCAAAGACATGATCAGTTAATCTTTGATAAAGGTGCAAAAAGTCCAAACAGGAATAAGGAAAGCCTCTTCAACAAGTAGTGCTGGGAAAATTGGACAGCTACATGTAAAAAAATGAATTTGGTCCTGTGTCTAACACCTTGCACAAAAATCAGATCAAAATGGATTAAAGATCTCAATATCAGACCTGAATCCATAAAATACATTGAAGAAAATATAGGAAAAACCCTCCACGACATTTGAAGCTAAAGACATCTTCAACGGTGAAACACTATTAACAAAGCAACTAGAAGAAAATATAAACATATGGAACTACATGAAACTAAAGAGCTTCTGTACCTCGAAAAGAAACAGTGACCAAGATAGAAAGACAGTTCACAGAATGGGAAAGAATATTCACCCAATACACATCTGATAAGGGGTTAATAACCAGGATATATCAGGCACTGGTACAGCTATATAAGAAGAAAACAGCCAACCCCATTAAAAACTGGGGAGAAGAGATGAACAGAAACTTTTGACAAGGAAGAAATTCGAATGGCCAAAAGGCATATGAAAAAATGCTCATCATCACTAATCATCAGAGAGATGCAAATCAAAACAACAATGAGATATCACCTCACACCACAGAGACTGGCCCATATCCAAAAGGGTAAAAGCAACAAGTGCAGGCATGGATGCGGGGGGAAAAGGGACTCTCACACATTGTTGGTGGGAATGTCGACTTGTACAACCTTTCTGGAAAACAATATGGACATTCCTACAAAGACTAGAAATTAATCTCCCTTTTGACCCAGCCATACCACTCCTGGGAATATACCCTGGGAAGCTAAAAACACAGCGGAAACACAATCCGCACTTTTATTTTCATAGCAGCACTATTCACAATAGCTAGAACCTGGAAACAACCAGTATGCCCGAGAACTGATGACTGGATAAAGAAACTGTGGTACACTACATGCAGCTGTTAGGAAAAATGAAGTTATGAAATTTGCCTATAAATGGATGGACATGGAAAGGATCATGTTGAGTGAAATTAGTCAGAAGGAAAGAGAAAGACATAGAATGACTGCATTTATTTGCATGACATAAATATATCAGGTGATCTTAACAAAAGTGGAAATTACCACAAACGTGTGGGAGTCAGAGGTTAAGAAAGATAGAGAAGGGAACATGTGTGCATAAATGTTAAAAAGGGCTGATACCAACATAGAACTGAGCATTAAATACAGACAAAAAATGCACATGATGGCTTCTAAGTGTACGTGAGTGCAACCTACAATGTGTACGAGAAGGAAAAGAGAGAGAGGGGAGAGAGAAAAGAGATAAAGAACCTGCCATTTAGGCAGGCTATAGGAGGGGGGAGGGGAATTGGGGATATTGGTGGTGGGAAATGGGCACTGGTGGAGGGTGGGGTGCTGGAACACTATGTGACCGAAACCTCCAAACATGAACAATGTTGTAATTGTATATCTCAGGGTGGTATAATAAAATGTTAAAAAAAAAAAAAAAAAAGAAAGAGGACAAGGGCTTACCGATGTACGACAAGTTCCTTTAACATTAACAGAGTGGCCCCTGCTAGTAACTGCTGAATCCAGAAAAACTAATATTAAAGCGGACAGTTTTCTGGCATACTGGTAAAGGAAACACATAGAGGGGTTAGCTTGACATCACTCTACAAATATCCCTGTAGATTCTGGAGTGGCTGTCGAATGTTAGTAGATGTAGTGTGTCTCTCTCTATTTCTCTCTTTGAGCCAAATCCTGCAGTGCTCAGGGATTCCTTTGAGGACAATAGCAAGGACAGATTTCCAAACCGGAGTCAGCCATGCTCAATGGAAGAGCCTTACCCTGGACTCTCTCTCTCTCTCTCTCTCTCTCTCTCTCTCTCTCTCTCTCTCTCTCTCTCTCTCTCTCTCTCTCTCTCTCTCTTTCTCTCTCTCTCTCTGTCTCTCTCTTTCACACTCTCTATCTCTGTCTCTTTCTGTCTGTCTCTGTCTCTGTCTCTCTCTCTCTCACCCCTGAAGATATAGTGCTAAAACTATAAGCAGGTCCTAAGATACAATCAGAAATCACCACAAATAATACAATCATCACTGTTTAAGTAGGTCTGCAGGAAAAGGCCTTTCCCCGCTAACCTGTGTGATTGCACCTTCCAATGGTTTCCAACCATAACGCAGGTTGGGCATTTCTGTGACTCTGAAATTGCGAAGCTGCCACTGCACTGGGAATGTGCCTTTCTTCCCTCTGAAACCAGAGTGTCATTTTCTTTTTCAGGAAAGAATGTCTGACAAGAACTAATTTGGTAATTGGTGGTGTCAGGTTTCGGGAGAGCACCGCCTCCCTGGGCCTGAAGAGCACAGGCCCCACCAGAAGAACCCGCATCTGGAAAACATCGGGAAAATGCTGAGCTTCTGCTGGGTAGCCAGAAGATAGCGCTTTAGCACCGGACACCGGCCAGCCCAGCAGCGGACACCCTCATGGAATCTCCCGCTCCCTCACGGCCAACTCCTTCATTCTGTCAGAAAAGAAACGAAACGGAGGGGGCGGTATGAAGACCAGCTATTTCACAGGGGATTAGGAGGATTATCTCTTGAAGAGAAGACTAACAGAAACATTTTACATTTCAGTTGTCAGAAGTTATTTATTATCGTGTCCAATGAAACAAAACAAAAGGCAGCTTGGAGCAGCGCAGAGCCTTGCTCCTCCTTCATTTCAATGCCTTCCCTTGGGCTTCCTACCCTGCGAAAGGCTCACCCAGATGGAGTGATCTGGATGCTGACTGAGCGTGCCTATAAAAGAACACAGAAAACGGAGCACACGTTTCTGGGACAGAAAATCGAATGTTTTCAAGTACCCTCAAGGAAACCCTGGTCCTTCCTGTTGGGCGTCACAGCAGGAGACTGGCATTCTCCATGTGTGCGCAGAGAGGTTCTCTCTTCAGAACAGGGGCGGAAATGGGAACCACCAGGGAGGTCTCATTACCTCACACTCAATTTTTGTGCAGGACAAAAATGCCGGTCAAAATGCCAGTACTGGGGCCGGCGATAGCCCAGAGGGTAGGGTGTTTGCCTTGCATGCGGCCAGCCTGTGCCGGCCCAGGTTCGATCCCCGGCATCCCATATGATCCCCTGAGCACCCCCAGGAGTAATTCCTGAGTGCAGAGCCAGGAGAAACCCCTGAGCATTGCCGGGTGTGACCCAAAAAAAAAAAAAAAAAAAAGCAAAAAAAAAAATGCCAGTACTTAGTTACATAGTTCTGGTGAAGGGCAGATGCCGTAGGCATCTCCATGAGACAAATGGCAGATCACTAAAGGAGCTTTTATGAAACTGTGTTGGGCTCTGCCCTTTCAAAGCGCCCTCCATGACATGAGCTAGGAGAGGCCATTTGTGTTCTCGCGTCTTCTTTCACCTCCAGAGTAGAATTTCTGGAGACAGGAACTTTTCTAGATGGAAATATTTTAAATGCTGTTTATCAAAAAGAACAGCCGAGATGAAAGGGTCTTAACTTTCTACCTTCCTTTACGTTAATACTAAAACGTTGTTCCCTACATTTGAGATTGGGGCAAGGATTAATTGGAGCTCTGGGAGAGATAACAGACTCAAGCTTCACATGCAAGTTAAAAAGTCGGCTTTTAGCGATAAAATCCTGACTCTAATACAAGGTTAGAACCAAAGGACTGTTGAGGACAAAATGAGAAATATGCTTATTCTGCTCCCTCTTCCTCCTGATTAGTGGTATTATCTAAATGTATAAAAAGCCTGTTTCTACACAGAGAGCAAATGTGACAATTAAGCCTGAAAAGGAAACTACATCAAGAAAATATTAAAGGTGACTAAAAAAAAGGAACAGTGAAAACTTCATCAGAGCTTTATAATATTTGCTATTACAGTTTGCCTATTTTAAAGATGCTAAGCAAATAACCAAAATTAGATCAAAATTATTTGACTACAAACTGCCAACACTAGCTGAGGAATAAGTGTATGGCAAAAAATTACACTGGGCACAAAACTGGAAATGTAAACACAAACCAGAACATTTAAAAGAAAAAAATCTAATAGTCCTTTCAGTTCTAAATTTCTGGTGTTTGCAAGAAAAATGATGGGAACAAAACTCTGGAATGAAACAGGAAATATCCCCAGTATGTAGCCATGTCTTATAAATCCCACAAACTGCACCTGACTTTCAATTTTGCCGTTATAGGAAATAACAGCATATTCGACAGAAAGCTAAAAGAGCATCTTGAAAGGGGAAAAAAATCCTTCAAACACTGAAAATTAACCAAGGAATTGGTGTATGCCTTCATTACTGAGAACCTGAAATCAATGGCCATTTTCCTGGGACGATAGTGTCCCACCACACTGGCAAATGCTCTGTCTCTAATGGGGCTTTTCCTAATTGTAAGCCCCTGGAGAAATCGAAAGGATTATAAACAAACGGAGAAAAGTCACGTTTGGAATAAAGCAGAGAGCACAGGGACTGTTTTAAGCAAAAAAAAAAAAAAAAAAAAAAAAAAACGCATGGCTTTCAGAAGCTGTGGAAGCTACTTTCTGCAGGGCACTAATAAAGCAATTTGAGTCAGGGCCCCCAAAGAAGAAAGAATGCCGTGTGGAAATGCACGGCGAATGTATTGCTTTTCTAAAAAGAAAATAAACCATCAATCTTTCACAAAGTGCTATTAACAAGTGGAAACGTTTGCCATTTCTCCCCTACAACTGTGTACTTTATGCTAGAATTTAAAAAAATTGGAGTTCTTTGCCTCTGTAGGTGCACTCTGAAGGTGTTCAGCAAAGCTCAAAAATGAAAAGAGAAAGGAAAGAGAAAAGAAAAAAAAGAAAGGAAAAAAAATGAAAAGAGGAGAGAGGAAAGGGGAATGAAAACAGAAAAACAAGAAAAAATGTTTTACAAAGATACTGACTCTAAGAAAAGGTATAAAAAGCTCTTTACACCAAGCACCCAAAGACTTCCAGGTACCAATCGCTGCATCAAACCCTTTCAGGCCAAGCCTTGCTCGCTGAGCCCGTTTTAAATGCCAAGTGGTCAGTATTTGTTCAACGGACTGGACAACTGCAGGGGCAGGAGGCGCCTTTCCTGGGGAAGCCTGTGGACCTGTGGGTGTTTCTCCAGCTCCTGGTTCCTCACTACTCCCGGCAAGCAGACGCCCCATCTGCGATCTGCAGCCTCCCACTGGGGAGGGGTGTTGGGGGGCTTCCTCACTGCCCACACCTTTGAATACGGTTCTGACCCAGCAGGCCCCTGTCCAGTACTTCCCAACCACCCACCGCTGCGCGTTGACCAAATACACAGCGGCAGGCAGGGCGCCTTTCCAGCACTGAGCAGCAGATGTCAAGGCAAAAGCTGGTGGGGGCAGGGAGAACCACAGGTGCCTTCCAGGAGATCTGTGTCAACAGATCAAAGTGTGGCTTTTGATCTTAGGGTAGATTCTCTTTAAAGTTCCTACAGGGGCAGGTCCTCAGTACAAAGTGATCACAAAGGGGACAGGTCCAGAAAACAAAATGAAAGGGGTGGGGAGTGGCACAGGCTCTGGCATCCTCCTTAGCCCCTCTTGGCTTTCCTAGGGTGTCAGAATGGTCCAGGTGCCCATTTTCCTGTGTATTTTCATTAGCATTTGAAACTAGTCGAGAAGAATTCAGTGTATCTCCAAAGCAATTCGCGGCTGCGAGTCTGGGAGAAGCAGGTTCAGCGCACAGCAGCCATGCACTTCTTGGTGATGGAGCTGATGAGGCGAAAGCCCAAACGAACAACTGCTTTGACTCTGTGTTCTCATGGTCATAACTAGGTTTAAGGACTGAAGACAGACAAGATACTGACTCGCAGCTACCATCAAAGTAGCTGCACAGAATTTAAATGTGTGCAATACTGATAATACTGACGAGCAAGTGATCGCTACTATATATGAACTTCTTCTAGATCAGTCAAAATAGCAGGCAAGGAGCAGCGACTACTATAATCCAACTGAAAAGGTCCTTTTTTCGTGGGCCTGTCTCATCTAATAAAGCCGATTCATCAGGTGACTAGGACCGAGGAGAAAATAACAGACGCCCATGAAGAAAGGCAGCTCTCCCCTCACAGGGTCACAGGCAGCTGATTCCCTATGCGGAATGTCTTCAACAGTGCCAGGCTCTGGAGAAAGTGCATCAGATTCTCAAGGTCTCGGCTACTGCCCCAATTAGCTGCCTTCATTTCAATCTGGAAGTTATTTTTGTCTTTTCGAATCAGACTGAACAACCAATCTGCAATCATTCTGTGCAAACACGCTGCTATTCGGCGTGCCAGGAAATTAAAACTGCCCACTGAATCAGACACTCTGGCTTTCTTTCCAAGCACCAAAGACGGCATCTGATGAGCAGCACAGGACGTGAGACTTGGAGTCACCACTGAGAAAACGGGCAGTTCACTTATTCTGCCCAGAAATCTGAAATGCCTTCAAGGGATCAAGGGGGGGGTTGGGGGGTGGAAAAAGGGGTAGCTAAGGGGAAAGCAAAAGTAAGCTATGATCTTTTTTCCTTTCTTTTCTCCTTCCTTCCTTCCTTCCTTCCTTCCTTCCTTCCTTCCTTCCTTCCTTCCTTCCCCTCCTTCCCTCCCTCCCCTCCCTCCCTCCTCTCTCTCTCTCATCTGCAAGCATAAATGGATGTTTTTCTCCTGTCTCTCTCCTGAATCAACTTTCATGGCTATTCCCTCACCATTTTCAAATCTCCAAGCAAGTCGGTATAATCCCCAAAGCATTTCACTTATTTAAAATTACAAAACTCTGTAGATACAACCAGCTCAAGAACAAGTGTGTGGGGGGGCTGTGGTGGACACATCCCACCAGTGGGAAGGCAGGTGCCAATCCCACGTGGACCAGTGCTGCTGACAAGGTGGGACTTTCCTTTTGGCTTTCCGAACCCCTGTCACACCGTGAGGATGAACATTTGGAACAGGCCCCTTTCTTTAAATTACTTTCTCAGGAAACTTCACCAAAGACCCTTCCTAATGCACTCCTCACAATAACTTTAAAGCAACACAATGATCATCTTAACGTTCGATTTAGTGTTCGCCTTAGATTTTAGTGTGACATTTACAAATAGAGCCCCACCATTTGTACTGTCCCACTGGTCAGGGTGTGGTCCCCAAAGAAAATGTACCAGTACCCTGACAGAGATGGTAATTTAAATGATGCGTCAAGGGAGCCTACCTTAAAAAAAAAATCTAAGTTATGGGCATAAAGGTCATGGCTGTGGCTTTAAAGATCAAGGGAAAATGTGGTCTAAGCTGTGCCCACTCATAAAATTGCACATAAACTGTAAAGCCTAATTTATGCCTCAATTTTATGGGTTGAAGCTGTAAACATAGCCTTTGTGTATCTTTAGGTTGCTGGAAAAACAGCAACACTTTATGTCTTTCAGCAAGTCATTAATAACCTGTGAGCTTTAGAGAGCGGGACAGGCAGTCTCTAAGATTCCCTCCCTCTAGGGCAGACAGACCCATACTGTGAATCAGCCCCTCAGGTTGGGACTTCTCGGCTCTTCATTTTCAGAGAGCCACAAAGAAGCGAAGGCACTTCTGCCCTGGGCCGCCTTTAGACCCTCCTGGCTGCTTCAGCTCACTGACTCAGAGGCCCACTGGCAACCCCATCTAATACATCCCTTTTCGAAGTGCTAGGGAATGCGGGCAAGATTCCCTTCCCAGCAGGCTGACACCTTCCCTGCAGAGTTATCAGAGATGGCCAGACCTGCTCTGAAAGTGTTCTCCTCATTTCAGAACAAAGAAAGGAGCACCTTTGAAGCCTACCTTTAACAATTCTCTTTGAGAGTGTCAGTAGGGGGTTAACAAGGGCTCTTCCTGGCAGGAAACCTGAGGACTGATCCTCTAATTCTGGACCTATTTCACAGGAATCCCGGGAAGAATGACAATTCTCAGAGGGTGGCACAAGTTTCCCCTGGTGTGAAGCAACAACTGACCACTCCGGGCCCCTTGGAAGTCAAGGGTTCCAGAAAAACAGTCGGACTCTGACACTAGGATTTAAGCTCTCTGGAGAAGCTCTTATAATGTTCATTTTCTGCTCTGGTTTTCCCCTACACATCTCGTTCTCTCCTATGAACAAACCACAATATCACATTCAGGCTACAGGGGTCAGCCTTGGCAAAGGGGTGAGGAATATCTGGAGATAAGCTAGAAAATGTGTTTCAAGGGCCCTGGTCACTTCCCTGTCCCGCGTCTCAGTGTGGACAATCCAGTCCCACCATCCACTGGAGAGCGGGTTCATCAGCTGCATGCGAACTGAAATTCAGAGAAATATCTAATGTAGTATTCATAAGACCATCAACCCCACAGCCCACCACTGCTGATAAATGCCCCTTATACAAAAGAATCTTTCTCAGGAAAAGGTAGCTTTTATTTTTTGGTCTGGACTGCTGTCTTTGAAAATCTATCACCATCTTTACTCACGAAATGTTCTCTGAAGACCACAAGACTAAATACAATTAACATTTTTCCCTCAATCCCTTGTGCAAAGACTTAAAGACTGAAAAAATAGATTTATATGTTAATTAGGTTTCTTAAATTCATGCACAAAGGCCCCCTTTACTTTAAAAAGACACCAAAAGAGACCTTTTCCTGTCTGAAATATTTATAGTCCATCTATTTAAAATTGGATTTAATTTCACAAGACTGTCTGTCTCGGCTCTTAACCCCTGTTTGGCCGGGGGTGGTGGTAGCAGGGGGTACAGCTTAAGGATCACAACCCTTTCTCCCAGCATTCACAGACCAAGGAGAAAGACTACCGGAGAAGAAGGTACATTTCATCCTTGATACTGAGAACGAGACTCACACTCATTTTGGAAATCGGCTCCTGGCGGTACCTAATAAAAAACAACAAAGCCACAGACCAAAGTGCCTTGTCAGGAGTCTTCATCAACTGCATCTGAGTGAATAATGCTCCTACGAGAGGGCACCAAGAGGCACTGCTGACCGTGGAGAACAGTCTGCTGGGGTGGGCAGACCAGGGCGACCCCCAAATTCTTCCCTTCTCAGACCTGAGAAGTTTCCTGTCACCCTCCAGGAGCTGCAAAAACATACCTAAAGTCATCTGCCGAACTCTACAACGTTCTAAAGAGCCATCACTGTGAGGACACTCAAGAGATGATGCCCAGGAAATATCCTCCCTTCGTCCCTCCCATTTATAGTCAAAATAATTAGGATGCACACAAATAGCAGCTAAGTGCATGGTGAACACTTACTGTACATCTCAGACATGCATGTGCTCACTCGAACAAGCTGTGATCAATGCAAGAACTGCAGAGGAATGTAGGGTAGTTACATAGAAGATAACGCAAGTATCTCTGCAAACACTGTGCGCGGAGTTATTGTGCTGGCGAGCACACAGCCTTACTTTCCGGTGCCTTTAGGTTGTGGGATGCTAAAATAGGAGAACACATGCCTTCCACAGCTTTGCTCTCTGTATTCTGTATTCATTCCTTCAGAAAGTCTATATTGAGTTGCTGTAAGACAGTATATAGTTCAACTTCCCAAAATGGCCTGAAAAAAACCCCAAACTATCCAGTGACTTGAGTAGAAAAGGCAAATTCTGTTTTCAACTCTGCTATGCCTCCTCAAAATTCCACCAAACTGAGATTTTGGGGGCTAACAACCTATCTCAGATGTCTTGCCCTGAACTCAAAGCTTCTTGAATTGAGCACGTTGCTTACCTTTGAAGTAGGGAAATAGGAATGCTGAACATTTATAAATTTATAAATATTTATAATTTTTATTTATAAATATTAAATATAATATATATTTATGAATATTATATATATACTCACATGTATGCACCTATATTTTCTATGATGATATTACTAATATAGAAACAGATCAGGTATATTAAATAGCTGACATGTACCAAGGATACGTGCATACTTTAATAACAAGAGCAAACTGGCCTACTCCACTCCTGGATAATTCTTCCAGTTTAGGGAACATGGGTTCCGTCTAGATTTTAATCATTTGAATGTACACTGTCTCATTGAACAGTCAAGGAGTCAAGACACTTAAAATGACATCAGAGACACTGAATTCCTTCTAAACTGGAAAGCTAACTGAAATTTTAATAGGAATGATAAGTAATGATAAGTAATGAAGTAATGATAATTCGGCGAAGAGCTGACAGCCATGAGAGCTACGGTGTACGCACATATAATAACGGATTACTATAGTCCACTTCTGCTTGTAAATAGACTTAGACTTCTCCAAAATAAGAGAATAATCTTCCCATTAAAAGTCTCTTCTATTTAGCTTATATCTATGGTGTTTCTTAATGTCAAAAGAAGACACAGCATGTTCTCTTGAATGTCAAAAGAAAATTAAATCGACATGTAATCTATAAACATTTGACTAATAAAGTCAAGAAATTTGCATTGTATTGTATTGTCGTGAAATGCAGAGTACATCCAAAGTGCTGTGAGCTGCTTGGTTTAACTTTCTAATGAAAGGGCCAACGAATGACCATAGCTTTAGGAAAAGCTCATCATTAACAAATGGTTCCATTAACAAATGGATCCATTTCTCTCCATGGGCAAGCTTTATGTACTTGTGGAGTGAATGAAACAGAGAGGGCTCTGGCTACACACAAAAACCATTGTCATTTTCTTTCCGGAAATGCCAGTTTTAAGCACTTCTGGGTAAAGGCACGAGGAACAACCCAGCAGTAAGATGGCGGGGCAGCACCTGGTAAAGCTCTGCCTGAGTGCAGACCAAGCTTCTCGGAGATTTCCAGAACGGATGTGACAGCAAACAGGTATGAGGTTTCCTGAAACTTCTCTTATGTCTGGTAGCGTCGATGCTGTCTTCATAAATTATACACACATTCCAGAACAATGATGCTCACAATCAGCTAGTAGGGCCCGACTGGTCCTTAGAAGGACCAGTAGGAAAACCCATTCCAGACCCTGTACCTGCTTGTATCTGGAGATCACTGCTGCCCTATTCATCAGCTACAGTAGGGGAGCGGGAAGCAGATTCACTGAGCATATGGAATACCTGTCTACCCCTCATGAGCTAGGTAACTGATGCACAGAGTGCGTGGAAACATTACCACCTCTAAGAAATTTTCTGGACCCTTCTTGTGTGTGTGTGTGTGTGTGTGTGTGTGTGTGTGTGTGTGTGTACTGCAGGGTGAGGGTTGGAGTTGGGGGTAACATTCAGCTGTTTAGGACTCAGGGTTTATCCTTGGTGGTGCTCAGGGACCCTGTGTGGGGTTAGGGATAGAACGGGGGGCTAGCTACATGCAAGTGAGCACCTTATCCCCTGTACTACTGGCTCTCCCTGTGCCCAGCCGCTCACGAGGCACCCAGGAGGGACGGCGGGTTCTAGCCCTGGCCTGCCACCCCAGCAGAGCCTTGCAACAAGCCAGGCGACCCCCCCACTCCATGAGGGGCCTCCATTTTCCACATCCGGACTTCTCTCTCGTCAGGACTCCACCCAGCAGACCAGCCTATCACAGCCCGGCTCGGGCGCTTGCGGCTGCACAGTTCATCAATAAATGCTGGACTTAGAGATGACTACAAGAGTATGCTACCTGCACGGCAGAGCCTGGCAAGCTACCCGTGTTGTATTTGATATATATGCCAAATAGCAGTAACAATTATAGACCTCATTCGGAATGGATTGAGGCTCTTTATGTTCCTGGAGCAAGCAGATGCCCTTGGGCTCTACTAGCATGAGACAGGACAGATGGAGATGTTACTGGGGCCCGCTCGAGCAAATTATTATTATTATTATTATTGTTATTGTCATTACCATCATCATTATTATTATTACTGTTTGTTTGAACTCAGGACCTCACACACTCAAGCTATGTGCTCTACCTCTGGCCTACGGTGGCCTTCTGCAATGCCCACACCTCTGAGCTTCTCACAAATAAACCTGTGACTTAGCCCAAAACTATCTCTCCAGCCCCTCAACACAGAACTCTTCAAAAAGCACAACTCCTGGACCTTTTCTGTCCTCACGGACATATGGTTACTGCTCAGCACCACCTGCCCGTCCCCAGCTCTGCATCTATCTTCTGAACTCCCAAGTGTCCGGGAGTGTCCCACGAAATGACACTCAGCCTCCCACTGCTGTGGAGTCTATAGCCATCGGTCAGGTGTGGGAATCCCAGGCTCTGCCCCGGAGGTTGCCTGCGTGGTTCAGGCACTTGCCTTGTGTGTTCTGAGCTCTGAGGGCTCTGCTGCAGGGGTCCCTTGGCCAGGGACTGCCTCTGCCCACAACTGGGCAGGAATGTGGCTGTGGTCACACATACAAGTGGCATGCAACGTCCACATGCAATATAGGAGCGCAGACCAAGAACACCGTGGCGCTTCAGTGGCAGTGCGAGGACCCTCGGTCACCTTACAGGAGGAGGGGAGGGACAGGAGAGGATGGGGGGGGAAGAAAGCCACCAGGAGTCCCGTTCAACAGAGGGGACTCAAACCACTGATAGGGGGCTTGCCTGAAGGTCACCCAGGGACGCCAGGCTCGGCGCCCGGCCCACGCCACTCCGCCTTAATCAAACAGCCCAACAATGAATGGCATGGACGGGGATTCTGACGTGGCAGCAATAAAAGCGTGTTTGGGTTTCCTGACTCTCTGGGCGAGGGAAGAGCAGAATCGCAGCTGGAAAGTTCTCAAATCCCAGCCAACTAATTCATGACAAAACTATGCTCGGAATAAATATCCGCGACCTCTCCCTCCGTCTTCCCTCTGGCCAGGGCTCTGCTCTCCACCGGAAGCAGCGGCAGGCTGGATTCTAGATCCTCCATCTGGCTCCGAGGCCCCCGGACTGCATCTGCCAAGACCCCCAGGCCCCTGTGGTCGCTGCACTCTGCCCTGGGACTCTGCAGCCTCAGCTCGTGTTGTTCCTGGCCGGGCTCTGCCCAGTTTCTATAAGTGTCCCGGGGCCACCTGTGTGCAGGCCGCATCTTCATCCTGGTGCTTTGAACCCAACCATGGCCCAGTTACCAAGGGGTGGGGCAGGTCAGAAGACAGAGAAACACTATGCTCCGGCTCACGTCCCCGGCTCAGGGTGCCACCATCCTGGCTCACTGCCACGATACGGGCCTGGGCTTCTCACCCACCACCCCCTCCCCACGGTCCTGTCGCCGAGAAGCTCTGGAGTCTGGCTCCCCACAGCCTTCAGACTTGGGACCCCTTGTCCATGCTCCTTCTCCCCATCCTTCCCTTTTAGGGGTCCCTGGTCCCGGCCGAGGCAATGCTGGCATATAGGACTCTGGAGCCTCTCGGAGGTTGCCCCTTTCCTGGGGCTGGAGACAGCCCCAGTTCCCTGCCAGCCAGCTGTCCCTCGGGCGATGGTTGTTTGTCTTTACAGTCCCGTGGCCTCGGAGGCCTCAGCCCGTGACCCATCACACAGGTGTCCCAACAGGCGCCAGCACTGCCAGTCACACACCCCAGCAGCCACACAGCATCACCCACGGGAGGGCCCACACGAGGCGGTTCTCAGAGCGAACCCCTTTAAGGGGCCTGTGACGGTCGTATCTGCCTGGGTTTTACACGGCACAGTTGCAATTTCAAGCGCATGTGGGCAGGGCCTGAGTCTGTTCTTGGTACCCCTGCCCACCCATTCTTGGCACAGAAGCAGGTACCTAGCAGGGCTGGACCACTCGGATGACACAAGAACAGACACGGACCCTGGAGTGAGGGTCGTGGCCCATACCACCCTCCCCACATTCCACGCTCCCCCCACTCACTCCTGCCACACTGCCAGCCCCCGTCAATCTCCTGCTCCCTGTGAGGGTCTCTCCCTCCCCGTGGAGATGGCTCCGGCCCGGCCTTGCCTCTCAGCTCCTGGATGCAGCTCCCCTTGCAGCTGTGCATCAGCTTGAGGATCCACCGGTGTTGGCGCCAATGCACTGCCACGCGGGGGGTCGCCAGGGGGCGTGCAGATCCGACAGGTACCTGGAAAAGCAAGGACCAGGCTGAGTTGACAGCGCTCAGGGAGGACAGAAGGCCAGCAGGCAGGGGTTGGTCTTAGTAATAAAAACAGCAGGAGGGCTAAAACCGTGAGCACTCAGGGAAGCGTGTCAGTCTTAGTGTGCAGAGTTGTGTACTGAATGAAACCCATTTACATTTTATTTTTGTGCTATTGATCAGCGACAGTAAGAGTGGATCTGTAGCATACACACTCACACAGATATATTCACAAATACACACGCAGACACACTCACACTCAGCCCTTATAAAAGGCTAAGCAAGGTAACTTGCAATGACTCTCTCTGCGTAGAGACTGTCTGTAGGCTTCCGTTTAATTCACAAGGTGTTTCTACCTAACTCCTGGTCATTCTGGGACTCACGGGTGGGTACCAGATGGAGAATATCTTTGAAATTGTCAAAAAAAAAAAAAAAAAAAGCCTTTTCCTTCTTTTGGCAGGGGTGAAATATCACCAGTAGGTGGCAGTGTGTCATCACATTTGGTCTCAGGAGCACCAGCCTTTAGTGCTTGGGGACACTTCGGTGTTTGCCTCCAAAGTTAAAACTGATTCAATTCGTGACAGAAAATATGTCTCCAGAAAATAGCCGCCGAGATAGACATTTTTCACTTTAGAAAAAAATAATTTTTAATAATTTAAAAAATATTTTTAAAGTTTTAATAGGCGAAGTCTTCTTTCACACCAACTATGCAAATCCTGACCCACAACTGAATCTGATTTCTGTCTGCCTGCCACATGCTGTTCAAGCTTTGGCTTTCAGCCTTCCGGAGCAACGCAAAAGGTGAGTTAAATCCAATCAATCGGTTCCTCAAGCAGGTCCAAATGAACCTGCGGCTTTCAAGTCCTGTTCCCCATAAGTCATCTGTTGCCTACGGGCTAGAGGCTTTTGTTCAATGGTAAGTTTAATTGGCTGCAAACAGGGAGGCCACACAAACTGTAATCACTCAGGCTGGATCCCACCCAGGCCTCCGGCCGACTCCGAGCTAGCAGCTCCCCAGAAGAGGAACACCTCGATTTGGAGCAGTTTGCTAACCACATCTGCAAATAGAAGAACAGGACAGCAAAGTGCAGCATCACTCTTGGCCCTGACCTTTCCTCTCTCCGGCCCGTGCGCCCGGCCTGGGTTGTCAGAACAGGGTGTCTGGGAATCCTGCAAAAGGAACCCCTTCTCGAAAACGGCTAGTGTCCCCGTGGGAGAACAGGCCCTCCACCTCCCTCACCGCACTGAGCACAGGCTGCACGCACATCACTGTGCAGAGACGGAAAGGGAAACCTCACCTATCCCACAGAACCGAGCCGGCAGCAAATTCATTCTGATTCAAAGCCTCCCAAGTCTCCTATCACTGGCTGGAAGAAAACTACACCATTTTGTCCAAAGTATGACTTGTTTTGCGTGATCTGATTGCTCCTTGCTGCAGGTGATCTGTCTTAGCATCTTCCTTGGGGTTGACGCCCACCACGTCTGCTCCGGATGCTCTGACCCCCCACTACACTTGCAGGCTTGGGATCAGCAGTTAAATGAAGGCATATTCTTTTTTGTTTTTTAAGCTGCTGCTTCTTCATTCGTAAGCAACTGAGAAGAGAGCACATATGGGTGGTCTGGGCCACTCTGAGGGTGCTCCTGGAACAATCCAGCAGGAGTGTGGCTGCTCGGAAATATTTAAAATTACGAGTCTCCCTTAGTACGTTGACTCTGTCCTTGCGAAAAAATCACCGTCTATTTTTTTTTCATAAATAGGCCATCAAAAGGGCTTTTCTTTAGGCCATCAAAAGGGCTTTTCTTTTTAAAAAGATCAATCTATTCTCTCACAAATCTTAGTGTTTCCAGTTAAAAACACCACGCATGCTAGACTTTGCCTTGGCTAGTTGATTTAAAAGCAATGGGCTTCTTCTTTTCTTAAAGGATGGTGCTCAAAAGGTGACTGGCTTTAGTCAAACATCTTTGTTTAGAATCTGATACATGATATTGGTTTTTCTTTCAAGGCTGCCAATTCAAAGGCGCCTTTTAAAAAGTCTTTTTTTTTCAAGAAGGAAAAGGTATAGGGGAGTAAATTTTTAAGGAGCACATGCTCAATTTTTCAATTTAAAAATTAGGGGGTTCACAGTTCTATCCTGACATAAATTTCAACAAGTAAGCAGGAAAAGCTTCTCACCAGCCTGGAAAGATACACACAAAACTGTTCTTACTCAAGCTACAAGTACCCAGATGGAATAAGGAAAGTGAAAATAAAGCTGCATGGTAGATCCAGTCGTGACAGAAACTCCAACGCAGCAGACAGATGTCCTGTCGGGGCTGCCTGGCTCCAGGGTGCTTGGGCTGGGTGTCTGTGAATACTGTTATCACCCACGTGTGCTTCCTGCAGCCACCATCTGATATCAGCAGTGGTTCCCAGGTCCAAAAGATGTGGCTCTGAGTTGTGATGTTCCTGTTCTCCATTCATGATGAAAAACTTCATTTCAGAAGGACAACGGAACCGCTCTGTGCTGGCTCCAAGACAAATCGCCTCCTTGACTTTCTTGTTATTTCCCTGCTAAAATGTTAGAAGGAGGCACGTGAAGAGTCACTTCAATGACCCTTGTTTAACACTGACTTTATTACCATTCTCATCATTATTCTTGATTTCTGAGTCACACTCAGTTCTAAGCTCAAGGGCTACTGCTGACTCTGTGGATGTGTGTGTGTGGGGGGTGGGGGGGTGGCGGGAGGGCACGTCATGTCCAGGGCTGGACTCTGGGCTTCCCACATGGAAAGCAAGTTTTCTCTCCAGCCCACACCCATCATTCTTGAAATGACAGCCAGCAAGCTAGTCACCTTGTACAAGTCACTATATAAATGGGGATTTACACAATTAAGAAATCACACACTCAAGAACATTTAGCCTATGACTGTAAGCAAATGAATAGAATAAAAGTAAAAGGTAATTATTACAGGCACGATTAGTGAAATGACATAGAGGAACATAAAACCGCAACATGCTGAGGCCGCTGGCCTGCCCCGAGCTGCCTTTGAGTGTTGCTCTTTAACAAAGCATCTGGATGCCAGAGTTCGGGTTATTTCCAATTGAAGTGTCGGTTCTAGAGCCCTTGATGCGCTCTCTCCTAGGGGGAGCCCTGAGAAACACAGCGGGGCTGCCATCAAGCCTCTGCTGGCTACATGTCCAGCCAGGTGCCCCCGTCCAGGCCAGGGTCCTCACCTGTTAGGACGGGCTCAGGCAGGCATCGGTGCAGAGGTGAGAGGACCAAGAGCGACACACATGGTGAGTCTAGCACAGAGCCTGGCTCACAGCACACTTCGGGAGCACAGTCCCAGGGGCCCGGGCCCCCGTCACCAGCCAGAGCCACCCACAGCCCTCTGCTGTCCCCTTGCCTTCCTCAGGCTCATGCTGGCTGTGGCTCAGGCTCCTGTCCGGCCATGTCCCTGTGCCCCAGGATGGCAGTGCTTGTGGTTGAGTGGGCCAAGTGATACTGACGGCTGAGTGAGGCCTCTGGAGGCGGGAGACAGAAGCCTGTCCCGAGACAAAGGCCAGGCGGAGAACACTGCAGCAGAAAGAAAAGTCAGGGTTGTTTTTTCTTTTTGCTTTTTTGGGTTAGACCCAGTGGTACTCAAGGGCTGCTCCTGACACAGTGCTCAGTGGACCCTGTGGTGCCAGGGACCAAACCTAAGTTCCCTCAAGCAGAGCAGGCTCTCCGACCCTCTGAACCATCTCCTTCCCCTAAAGGCAGCACCTTTAAATCACAGATATAGAAAGTTTATCAGTTTCTATATCTAGTTGTTTTATCTCAAAATCCTGACATGGACAATACAGACAGAATTCACTAACTACTGCCATGTCAAATCCTTTGACATGCTTCATTTCTTCCTTCCACCTGGGATGCAGCTCAGCGTTAGAACTTGATTCCTGTAAAACACACCCCCCCACACACACACACACACTCCATATTTTGTCTTTAAAAGACAAAGACCCCTCAGATCCCTGACTGTTGAACCACCGCTTGCTCCTATGACGTGAAGAATGTGCTACTTGCTGTGTGTTAGTGTGGAGCTCTAAGCCAGGCAGGGAGCCTGGATGTGAGGTGCTGTGGGCGCAGCACCCACACTCACACCAGACATGCCTCGCCTCTGACCAGCAGGAAGAAGAGCTAAGAAGCAGGAAGGCTGAAGGCTGTTGCTCTTTTCTTCCCCCAACTGGAAGGATGCCTTGGGGAGGTGGAAGAGAGAGAGAACGAGGGAGAGAGAGAGAGAGACAGAGACAGAGAGAGACAGAGACAGACAGACAGAGACAGAGAGCACATCCCCCATTTATTATTATCCAGAAGGACCCTGGGGCCCTCCCTCCATGCCCCAAATTTCTTCCCTTTGTGCTCATTTCACGTTTCAGATCCCTTGGTGGGACAGAGAGAGACACGCCCAGAGACTGCCGAGGCTCTCGCGGGTTTACCTGATGTAGCGCTTCTGGTCATGTAAGGTGGACGGCGTTGCCAGCAACTTGTCCAAAAGCAGCTCGTAAAGCGTCAATCCGGGTTTCCACTTCAGCGTAGTCTATTGAGAGAGGAGAGAGGGCACAAAGTCTCAGGATGGAAACGTAACATCAAGACAACAGGCAGCACGGTGCCAATGAAGGTAGCGTACCAGGGCCGGCTGAGAGCAGGCACCAGGGCCTTGCAGGGTGGCACATCCTGTCCGGGTGTGAATTAGGTGGTGGGTGCAGCTGTCAACCCGGCTGACTTGTAGAAGGTACATTGTGTGTATCTCACCACGATGCAAAGTGGGCTCGCGGGACACACCCCCTCAAAGGGCTGTTTTTCCTAGTTGAGAAGGCATTTACCTTAAGGCATTTTACAAACGTTTCTCTGGCAGTCAGGACAATTTCAAATTCTGATTTGTTTAGTTTCATTAGGGTTAGATTTTCTGAACAGGAAAGAGTGAAATGTAGTTTCCATCCCTATAAAATATCTGTAATCGACTCTTTCCAGACAAATGGGAAGGAAAAAAAAAAACAGTCTTTAAAAAAAAAATGGCATCCCAGTCAACAAGACACAGAGAAGACCCAAACTAACTGCCCGCCGTCACGGCTCATTTTCACTCCATCTTTGTAGCCACAAGCAAGAACGTTATTTTCTGCAGTTCCACATTTTTAAAAGAGCACCATATAAACAAAAAACTAGCGCACGAAACATTCCTTGCCGAACACTTTTGCACATTCTTCCTGTAAAAGGAAAGTGGGGGATCTGAAAGGAATAAACAAATCTTACATTTCTTGAAAACGTGCACCTCCGTCTTCCCGAACAGCGACTTGGCCTTTTCGTAGTCATTAATAACCACATCATAATCACCCTATAAAATAAAGAGACATCGGGAACCGCCGGTGAAGTGAAATGAAGACATTTGGTTGAGACACAAAACATCTTAACGAGTCCTTAAAATTTATGACATCTCTAACCGTGGGTACATAAATATGGACTCTACCTTTTGAATATTCCTTTCAATATTTAGAGGAAGGTTGAACAGAAACTTGAATCGCTGGAGCACGTTGAGGGCATTCCTAGTGGAATCTGCCTTGTCCTTTCGCCCTAAGACTTCCTGAAATAATGTATCTGCGGTAGTACTTGCTCCTATTTGAAAGGGGTAAAGAGCAACTTAGATTAAACGACAATAACAACAAAAACAATTTAAATCAGAAGAGGTATAACTGGGAAACAGAAACAAAACGCTGCACTGCCACTGAAGCTTTCCATAAATCCTCACTTTCGTTTAAAGTTCGCCATCTCGGAGTTCTTTATAAGGTTTGCTAAAATACGATTTTCATTTTGCCCACAATCTTTTCATGTTCGGGACCAAGCAACCCCTTCGAATTCTCTCCTGTGAACCTCAGTTTGTTTGAGTTACTCTTCTGTATTTGTAAGCAATTATGGGCCCTCAGATGGTTTCATCAATTTAGACAATAGGTTAATACACCTATGAGCAGGTTCACTAGAGATACTGACCCTCCCTGGATTCAGTAGCTGCATAGTAGTATAATAACAATAATAATAATGATAATAATGATAATGATAATGATAATAATAATAATAATAATAATAATAATAATATAGCGCATGATAATAAGCAAAACAAGCAAATAATTTTTCAGGAAAGTTGTTCCCCCAAAATCAGATTTCTTGGCAAAATTGTTTTTAACCTAGCAGGCACGGAAAAAAATTAAGCAAACAATCGTAAATGCCAAATTCTGACATATAACCATGGAATGAATAGTTCTTAAATAAGCTTACATGTGACATACACATTAATGATATCTATCTCTATTTACACATCTTTTTTCTAACCGAAAAAGACCTCCCACTCTATGAATCGCTCTAAAGAAAGAGGTGCTTTATCTAAAGCAAAATTTACTGTGTACAAAAATAGCTAACATTTTTCAACTTGTGAATTTTATTTTTAATTATCCACGAGGAAAGGGGAGAGAAAGCATAAACTGTTTTCAGCTGTTTGATGGCTGCTCATAAAAAAGTTTCGACATTATCTGGTCTAGTGACTATACTTTAAGCAAAGATGAAAAAATGACCTCAGGCTCCCTGGGTGGTTCATATGCCGCGTTCTGGGCTCCCCTCCGTGGGTGGCCCTCTCCTGCTGAAAGTCCTCTTTGTAACATAATTGTTTTATCTAAATAATGTTTAAATTCGGGTGAAATTTTAAAGGCCTGAAATAAAAACTTTGTTTGGTCAGGAGAGCCTTTTCCACCACAGGCTGTTTAATGAAGAATTCTAAATTTTGACTTTACAAAGACAAAAAAATATATTGCCTTTGTGCCTTGAGACTCACGCCGAGCACAGAGCTGAGGAATATCCGCAGTCGGACGGGGCGAAAGCTGTGAACTGGGGCTTCATGCCTCAAATGCTACTGAAGACTTTTTTAGAGCATCTTTTAAAAAAAGTGTGTTTTGATACATAAAATTTAATAAATTAAATTAAATAAATGATATGTAAGAGATAAAAGATATATAATTAAATTTTAAAATTAGATATAAATTTCATATTTTAAAATTAAATTTTTTAAATAAGAATTGAATATAAATTAAAATTAAATGTAATCAATTAAATTAAGCTTATGTTTTACTACAGTAAATTTATTTATCTTAAATAAATTTTTTAAAAAAACTTTTATGTGTGAACTGTGGGGCTTAAATCCAGTCATGTTTTCTTTTGTGAAAAATGAAGGACTCAGGGGCAAAAAGCTTAAAGAGTTTAAAGCAAGAGTTTTCTCCTATTTAACTGAAGCAGTGGACATAGCATAAAGATAGCAAAAAAAAAAATTACCAGTGAACAATTTTAACACCCCGAAAATATAAAACAAATACAGATAGAAAATCCCTTCTTGGAAAATATAAAGACTTTGTATAGAAAAATCCCCAGACCCAAATTCTTAACAGTATAATCAGAATGCAACGCATATACACAGAAATGCAGGCACAAGCGGAATAATTTATACACAGAGGTAGAGACCAGTCAGACACTTCAGTGATCCATTATTTCTGTCTATCGGGTTCTTTCCTTCTATTGTAAATATTCATGAGTTCATACTAAAGTGTGGGGGGGGGCTCACAACTCTTACTGGAAGCTTTTATCCACAATTAATGTACACGAGAGAGCCGGGAAACCAAGCTGGTGCAAGCAGCTCGGGCTCACATTTCATGTCGTTATTCTCTAGATAAGAAAACGAAACCAGCGGCGCTGCTTGCAGGCTTAGCAGAGAGGGGACGTCCCCACACAGCAACCCAGCCACACCCTCACTGCACCCCACCACTCAGGGATGCCCAGGTACCCTCCACACACCCACTACCTACACCATCACTGCCCACACCATCCCACCCTGGGAGAACCCCAATAGTGAGTGTGTCCCACCCAGCAAGCCAGCCGCGTGCACACCCCTCTCCGCACCCGGTTCCCCACACCATCCACGGTGCACACCTTCACTGCAGCCACGGTCCCCCACACAGAGACTAATCCACCACCCCCACACACTGAAGGCCGCTGTGAGGCACATGAAGCACACCCCATAGCTAACTGGACACAAGGTCTGGAAGCCACAACTCTGCTGCACAGAACATGTCCTCGCAGCCCCAGTCCTGGGCTTGCCTTGCCCTGAAGCTCAGTTCCATCCCCCTCTCAATGATATCGCACCGGCACATTGGCTGCCGGGCCAGGGAAACCTGGGGCTGTCACCACGCAGGGTCTGAGTCTGCCCCACGGTCCCCAAGGCACAAGGGACCAGAGGTACAGCTGGAGGCCCACCAGGCACTTCCTGCTCGGCTTCCTTCTAGCTGGCAGCCAGGGGCTGGGATGGAGGTGAGGAAGGGGGGAGGCGCTGATCCAAGGGTGCAGACTTCCTGTCAGAAGAGGACCTGTGGTCTAAGAGAACAGGTCACAAACGTCACCCCCACAGTAAAAGATGCAGCTGCTGTGGCTGGAAGGAGGTGCTGGTAAGGTGCTATGGTGGCCGGCAGCCGGCAGTCTACAAGTGATGTGGCCCAGGCCTGCCACCGTCCCCTTCTCAACGCAGATGGGGAAGGCAGGGCAAGAAGGGACGGAGCGCTGCGGGCTGCCCAGACAGCCTCACACATCCCTTTCCACTGGGCATCCCGCCTCTGCGGTGCAGACAAAATTCTTCTCAATCATGCCAGAGACTTGCATCATCTAGAAATGATAGCCCTGTTGCTTTGGTGTAAACAGTGTGCTTTCTCTTATTGTAAGGCCAAGGCAGGACACCTGAAACCAGAGTGATTTTATCCGGTGCCCTGTGCCTGTTTCCTGTGAGCAGGGGACAGAAAGAACAGAACCCCCCTCACCACTCTCCTTAAGCTCCCCGCTGCCCCCTACACACACACACACACACACACACACACACACACACACACACACACACACACACAAAACAGCTTACCTAATAACGGACAACTGAAAGAAGGTTGGGAAACAAACATTAGGGTACCTAGACATTTGTGTTTGTTTGTGTTTGGGGGCCACACCTAGCGGTGCTCAGGGCTTATTCCTAGCTCTAAGCTCAAGGATAACTCCTGGCGGGGGGACAGGGGAGCTGCTGGCTGCTGGGGTGCTGTGGACTGAACCTGAATCAGGCAGGTGCCAGACTAATGCCTTACCTGCTGGCAAAGCATTTTATCTGGCTAAGAACAGTTCCTTTTAAACAAACTCCACCTCAGTGTGAGTCCGTAAGTGCTTAAGCCCTTGCTTGGATGTGCACAGCACACTTGGGACCATGCACTCACTCCCACTCTGCAGCCATCGTGTCTGCGCCACTGATGCCCCGAACTTTAGACTCGTGGCTCCATGTTGCCTCCAGGTGCACAGCTATGGCTGCCAATATGCTGCCGTAACATGCGGGTCTGAAATGATCTGATTCCATCTCTCAGTTTGAATTATTTCCCCCCCAAACAACACAAAGAGTTCTGAATTCAGTGCTTCCGACCCCATCAGACAGGTACAATTTTAATCCCCATTTCAGCTACTGGAAGGCAACTTAGTGGGTGCAACAAGCACGTTGGGAAGTGCTGCCCTGTCCCGGAAGCTCGGGGGCTCCAAGGGCTCTTTCCCCTCTCTGCTCCTCTCCTTGTGCCACAAACTGCACTTCTTGCTCTGGCTTTTCCCTCCACTGACTTTCCTCTTCCTTCCCCAGTCACCTCCCTGGGGTCCTCCCTGCCTGCACTCCCAGGGCTGGAGAGGGCTCCTCAGCCCCTCACTCTCACAGACAGGACCACCTCTGTCTTCACCTACCATCCGGTTCTTTTCCCTTTTTGTTTCAAGAGAGGGAGACACCTGGCAATGCTCAAGTGTTACTCCTGGCTCTGCACTCAGGGGTCACTCCTGGTGCGGGTCAGGGGATCATATGGTGGGTGTGCCGGGATCAAACCCGGTCAGCCGCCTGCAAGGGAAATGCCCTACCCACTCCGGATCCATTTGGCTTTTTTCTAACCCATATCTGATGCCCACAGCAGGAGATGGTCTGTGCAAAGGTTCCCATTCTGTGCCCTGACTGAAATTCTCCTATAGCTCACTGGAGTCTCCAGGGCTGAGAGGGATCCTTGACCACAGGCAGGATCATGTCCTAGGCATGTCTGTCCAGGGGGCAGCCTTGCAGGCTGGTCAGGCAGTATCCTGGTTCCTGGGGCACAGCCCAGTACTCCCCCTCACTGTGTGTGTGTGTGGGGGGGGGGACTGTGCTGAAAGGCACAGCCCTGTGGAGACACAGCAAAGGGACACAGCCATGGGGAACACAGCCCTGTGGAGACAAAGCCCTAAGGGAAAACAGCCTTAGGGGGCACATGGCCCTGTGGAGAAAAAGCTCTGAGGAGACACGGGGCGGGGGAGGCACAGCCCTGTGGAGACAAAGTCCTGAGGGGACAGAGTCTGGGGGCATAGCACTGTGGAGATAAAGCCCTAAGGGGACACAGCCTTGGTGGGGGGACATGGCCCTGTGGGGACACGGCAATGGGGGAGCTGGCCCTGTGGGAACACGGCAATGGGGGAGCTGGCCCTGTGGGGACACGGCAATGGGGGAGCTGGCCCTGTGGGAACACGGCAATGGGGGAGCTGGCCCTGTGGGGACACGGCAATGGGGACCTGGCCCTGTGGGGACACGGCAATGGGGACCTGGCCCTGTGGGGACACGGCAATGGGGGAGCTGGCCCTGTGGGGACACGGCAATGGGGACCTGGCCCTGTGGGGACATGGCAATGGGGACCTGGCCCTGTGGGGACACGGCAATGGGGACCTGGCCCTGTGGGGACACGGCAATGGGGACCTGGCCCTGTGGGGACACGGCAATGGGGGACCTGGCCCTGTGGGGACATGGCAATGGGGGAGCTGGCCCTGTGGGAACACAGCAATGGGGACCTGGCCCTGTGGGGACACGGCAATGGGGAGCTGGCGCTGTGGGGACACGGCAATGGGGAGCTGGCCCTGTGGGGACACGGCAATGGGGACCTGGCCCTGTGGGGACACGGCAATGGGGAGCTGGCCCTGTGGGAACACAGCAATGGGGACCTGGCCTTGTGGGGACACGGCAATGGGGACCTGGCCCTGTGGGGACACAGCAATGGGGAGCTGGCGCTGTGGGGACACGGCAATGGGGGAGCTGGCCCTGTGGGGACACGGCAATGGGGGACCTGGCCCTGTGGGGACACGGCAATGGGGACCTGGCCCTGTGGGGACACGGCAATGGGGAGCTGGCCCTGTGGGGACACGGCAATGGGGAGCTGGCCCTGTGGGGGACACGGCAATGGGGGAGCTGGCCCTGTGGGGACACGGTGATGCCAACTGAGCTCCCCACCTCCACGGCCACTTTTCCCCCTTCTCTCCCAGGGCCTCTCTGGAGATGTCCCGCTCCTCTTTTCCAGGCTCTCCAGGATTGGCTCCAGACACACCCCAGGGTCACTGCCAACAGATTTTAATCACCTACTGAGTGCCTTTACTTTCCCTGAGTTGCAGAAGCTCCCAGAAACAAAGCACAGGTCTGAACCTCACACCCCAGATGTAAAACCACAGTGCTTGGGCTGAAGCCACAGTACAGAGGATCTATGCATAGCTGGAGCTCAGCCGGGTTTGCCCCCAAACAAAAACAACAAAACACCCCAAGGTGCTCAATAAGTACTTCGAGGGCCATGACTGAGGCAGGACCCAGGATCCTCTAAGAGCTGCCAAGTCCATTGTAGGCCCCACCTGAGACTGCGCAGGGTCTCTAAAATGGAAACAAGCAGCTGAGTCCAGTCCTTCACGGGAGGGCCAGGAGACGGCATAAGGGCTGGAGCACACACCTTGCTTATCTGTAGCCCTGATCCAATCCTCAGCTCTGTGCATGCATGGCTCATGCACAGCTGGGGGGTGCTCCTGGAGACCCCCAAGCATCACTGGCCCAGGCACTGAGCTTTAGAAGGAGGGCTGACAGGGCCGGAGCGATATCCCAGCGGGTAGGGCGTTTGCCTTGCATGTGGCCGGCCTATGCCGGCCGGGTTCGATCCCGGCATCCCATATGGTCCCCGAGCACCACCAGGAGTAATTCCTGAGTGCAGAGCCAGGAGTAACCCCTGAGCATTGCTGGGTGTGACCCAAAAAGCAATAAAAAAAAAGGAGGGCTGAGATTCACATCACCAGCCCCACACAGCTCACTGGGCCTCTAAGCACCCCTGAGAGTGGCCCCGTTAAAAGAGAAGTGATCAATGAGAATGTTCTGAATCCCTCCTACAGGATTTCTGAAACACTTTCATAAAACAATCCAAAGCCGTTTGCTTTCAGCTACAGATTAATGAGAACAACACTGAGAATCAAATTTATTCTACAGTAAAATATTAGAAACATTGAAAATCCAAGCCTTCTATTTCTCTGAAAACAATTTTGGTCAAAAAATTATTTTTTAAAATAATGAAAATCACTTTCCCTCTTCTGTCATAAAAGTTATCACAGGGAGGAGAGCTAGGACAGGGCTAAGCCTTGTCTAGTACCTCAATGACCCTAGTTCAATGCCTGGAACACATACAGTCTCCCAGGTAATGCCAGGGGTCACTCGTGAGTACAGAGTCAGTAGTAGCCCCTGAGCGCCACCACGGTGGCTCCTCACCATAACAAATAAATACGTATCCAACACCTTCTCTATGGTTCGCCCGAATGCTGGGCTCCTTTCTAGGTTGATCCCTTGTGCTTTCACATCCAAGTTATTTCTGAGTGCTCCTGTGTTCTCGAGGTGCTGAGTGCCCCCTTCCCTCCTCACCTGTGAGCCTACTCTCAAGTTCAGTGTAGGCCCCACCTGAGACTGTGCAGGGCCCCTAAAATGGAACCAAGCAGCTGAGTCCAGTTCTTCACGGGAGGGCCAGGAGACAGCATAAGGGCTGGAGCAAACACCTTGCTTATCTGTAGCCCTGATCCAATCCTCAGCTCCTGGAGGGAAATCCCCACTGCCGGCAGCTGCTTGAGGATCCTCTTAGCCTCTATCTTTTAGGCCACTGAGACCAAACACTTGCTTCTTCCATTATCTGTGGGACAGAAGGCCAGCAGGCACAGCCAAGCCATCCCGGGGATTCTGAGGATGAGACCTGGCTGATCACTGACTGGGGAACTGCGCAGTTCTTTTTTCTGGCTTTTTGGGTCATACCCGACAATGCTCAGAGGTTATCCCTGGCTCTATACTTAGGAATTACTCCAGGCAGTGCTCAGGGATATGGAACGCGGGATCAAATATGGGTTGGCCCTGTACAATGCAAGCACCCTCCCCGCTGTTCTGTCACTCCAGCCCAAAGCACCTTAGCTCTTTACGAGGAGATCCAGGGACTGGAGATGGAGCTGGCAAGTTTCGCCACTGAGGCAATGAGGTGAATAATCCATGGCGAGCGAATTTTGAATTTCAAAATTAGATTGAAATTCCTGAGCAGTACACGGGCATCGGAGCAGCCCCCCTTTGGCCATTCTACCCACACTTCCATTGCTCAGTGGAGACATTTCCATCCTCACATACATACAACGGACCTCTCGAATAACTGAGAACGTGGTGCTGAATATGTGAGTTTCATATGTTAGCAGTCATCACTTCGTAGATGGCTTGAAAACTAGAAGGAATTATTAAACCCATAGGGAAAATGGGAGACACACATCAGTTTAAAAAATTAGTAATAGGGGCCAGAGCGATAGCACAGCGGGAGGGTGTTTGCCTTGCACACGGCTAACCCGGGTTCGATCCTCAGCATCCCACATGACCCCAAGCACTGCCAGGAGTAATTCCTGAGCATCGCCAAATGTGACCCAAAAAAGAAAAAAAAGGTAATAATATACTGTAAACAACTTTGTCAATAAGGTGTTTAAATAAAGTTTTTTAAAAGAAACTACCATAATGTCTATGAAAGGGTTCAACCATATTTAACTCAAAGAACGTGGACTAAGTTCCTTATAGATATTACCCTTTCTAAAGTTGGGAAAGCTACCAAATGTAGACACTCTCATTTAAAATAATACCAGATTAATACAGATAAATACATGTTAATTAGTATGTACAGCTGTCCTTGAACAACACAGACTTGAGCATGTTTTATACACAGATTTTTTTTCAATACAGTACTATACATGTTTTCTCTTCCTTAATAACATTTTGTTTTTTCCTAGGTTACTTTATTGAAAGAATCTAGTACATAACACATATACAAAATTTGTGTTCATTGGGGCTGGAGCAATAGTCCAGCGGGTAAGGCATTTGCCTTGCATGCGGCCAACCTGAGTTCGATCCCCAGCTTCCCTCCTATCTGGTCTCCCAAGCACTGTCAAGAGTAATTCTTGAGTGCAGAGCCAAAAAGTAACCCCTGAGCATTGCCGAGTATGACCCAAAAAAGCAAAATATAAATAAATAAATAAAAATAAAAATAGTGTTCATTGATTGTTTCTGTTATTGATAAGCTCAACAGTAGGATATCAGTAGCTAAGACTCAGAAGACAAAACTTATATGCAAACACTCACATTTATAATCCAAGCTGAGAGAGAGGGGGAGGAGGGAGAGAGAGAGAGAGAGAGAGAGAGAGAGAGAGAGAGAACAGCAGAACAGTGAGTAGGGCACTTTCCCTGCATGAGGGCCAACCATGATCCGATCCCCAGCACCCCCTATGACCACCCATCCCCACCAGGAGGACCCCTGAACATAGAGCCAGGCTGAGTCCTGAGCACCACCAAATAAGGCCCAGGAGCACCCCACCACACACACACACACACACACACACACACACACACACACACACATCTAAGCAAACTCAAGTACATCTTTATTATTTATTTCTTTAATTTTCCATAATGCTTCTCTCACTTCCTTCCTGGCCCCCAGGCCTAGAGCTTCTGAAGGTGACAAATTGCTACGACACAGACTTCTGTGGGGACAGAGAACCCAGAGCTAGTGCCGACTCCCTCCCAGCTCCGTCCCTAACACTGTGCCAGGATGGCACCACACAGCAGGTGCCGACCCTTTAACGCTCACAGCAGCCACTGATGGTAAAGCCATACCCTGGGCTAGCAAACACCAACATCTAGCTGCTAGAAAGAGATTCCCCCTAAAGAAGCATCAGAAAGGGAAAACGAAGGAAAGTTCTTACATCAGAGACTCCTAAAGGCAAATCTCCTAAAGAAGTCACCGATCGTGTGAAGCCCAAAGTTATCCAAAAGGAGCAAAGTCTCAAAAGAGAAAGTTACTATGAACTTTTGAGAAAACATTTGATGGTTATAACGGGATAGAAGTAAAATAATTTTCCTTACAATCTTCATACCACAAATCCCAAGGGAAGAATAATGAAACTACTCCTTAACGGGGGAAAAATTGTGTTAATACACCAGACTAAGCCTGACACATGAAATGGATATTAATTTTTCCCCTAAGCTTAAGAAGTATCTATTTCCTTTCACTGATACAATGATCTACTTACTATGTCAGCTTGTTCTTACAAGTCACCTTTTAAAAGTTAACAGAAATAATTTCTCCTGTGAAAATAATACCCAAGTGGAAAATATTCTTTCAAGAGCTTAAATGTCCAACTGTGCTAATATAGAAACAGCTTCAGTAAACGGTTACATAGAATTCAGAATATACTCATTTCAACAAAGCTGGTGTCTCAGTTCGCAAGACAACAGCGAGGCAAAGAATAACAAAGGAAAATGCCTTCAAATTAAATTAAGCTAAATACAAACTTAGAAAAAAAATACAGTAACTCAAAGTCTACTATAAAGTAAAATCTGATAGGGAACTAAAGCTTCATTTATAGAAAATTCTTTTGACCAGAGAATTCCACAGCTGATGAACAGGCTTAAGAATCAGGTTTTCCCTCTTGGTATCTGTACTGCAGACCATAATGCCCAACGAGAGAGAGAGAGAGAGAGAGAGAGAGAGAGAGAGAGAGAGAGAGAGAGAGAGAGAGAGAGAGAGGGAGAAAGAAGAAAGTGTCTGCCATGGAGGCAGGCTGTGGAATGGGGGGTCATGGCCAGAGGGCAAAGGGGGCACACTGGTGGTGGGAATGTACACTTGTGGAGGGATGGAGTGTTGGAACACTGTGTGACTGAAATCCGATCATGAACAGCCTTCTAATATTGCACAGTGATTCAATAAAATAATTTTAAAAAAAGAACAGGGTTATCACTCCTCAAGAGTTTACTCTGCAAGGTAACCAATAAAACACATGTTAATTAAACTAGAGGTACTAAATTAAACTAGAAGTAAAAAATTAATGGAATATCACTCACTGCCTTGCTGTCATAGACTCACAAGAGATCTGATGTGAAGGCATTTAACTGTTTCAGTCGCTCTTATCACCCTTCACCGACCACACTTCTATTTAAATACAAGGAGACGTCTTTGGGCATTACTGCTCCATGCCAAAGCACTGTTATGTGAGTGAAAGAGAGCAAGGTGCTTTTAAGCCACTCAGATTTCAGTAGGGATCGACTCATCTCACAAGTTTTTTCCCAGTGGTATGGAAAGTAGCTGGAAGCAGGGATGCTGACAAAAGATACAAGAAGAAATGGAAGAGACCCAAATCCTTTGCATATATCCATTTTTCTTGACCTATAATTTTTACAAACTAGCTCAGACTCAGCAACACCCTCAGAAATGCAGTTCCCTTAAGTTCTTTGGGGGAAAAGGACTGGCGGAAATAAAGGAATAAATGACATCCAAGAAGCTGCCATTTCTACCAGCTGATAGTTTGGTGTCCATCTTCGTAGACCCCTGGAGATGCTTTACTGGGTTTCCAGTTACCAGCCACACCCCTTACCTGAGGGCTTCTCTATTGTTGGGGACACTCTCATATACTGGCCTTGTGATGGAAGCCATTTTTTTTACTTCTTAAGAAGTACATTGGCTTATTTTCAAATTATGATTTCTTTTTTTTTTTTTTTTTTTTTTTTTTTTTTTTTTTTTTTTTGTCCCCGCACCCCCAAATTATGATTTCTCATAAACAAAATGTAAGCAGAAACAGAACATCCCTTTTCAATGTTTTTATATCCCTTTATGATCATTAAATCATCATGATCCAGAAACAAATACCAAAATGCAACCTGTTGCCTTAATCTACAAGATCAGATCCAAGAGATATAGGAAAGCTTGCTCTAAAGACCATAAATAGCTTTGGGTTGTCAGACAAAAACTTACTGTTCAGAACATTCTCCAGTTTTTGCGTCATGGATCCTTCAACTTTTTCCGTTCCATCCGCTTCTAGTTTTTGATGGATGGCTAGAAAAGGAGAAAACATCTAGTTAAAATGTAGACCATTTTAATAGGCGGGAATATATTACATCAAAATGACATTTCTAAACAGCTTTTACATGGTTATATTATTTTCACTACTGGAAAGAAGTACAAACTCTGCAAAGTAATCAACAAAACACTTGTCAAATTATTCATAGGCTAACACTGTTAGAACAGTACATACTACACACACTCACTCACTCCATCATCAAGGTACAGTGGTAAAGAAGGCTGCGTAAGAAGGAAAAGAAAACAGAAAGGTGCCACGTTATGTTTCTATTATCCTTGATATTTGGCATAAAGGAAAGCCATTCTTTTTCTCAAAATTGCCAAGGTGAAATCCACTCTTTGACATCTTCAAAATATTTTATCTCTATTTTGAGATATAGCATGGCAAAATATCATTACTCATTATTCTATTAGTTCTCTCATTATTTTTTGGGGGTTCCCATGAAAGATCTGGTAACGTATGCCAATATGCCAAGTGTTAAATGGAAGAAGTCTTTACAATAACACTTTATCTATTTCTGATTTATGTCTGTCTGGTTCAATTAAGGTTATTGGGAAATTCTCTCACTTATATTAAAAAACTGCTATTTTGTAAGAGGGGAGTTTTTCAAATCAGGTTTATTTAGGTGAAGCACTAAGAAAAATTAAAAATAAATGATGGAATATAATTTCAAATTCAAAGTTGTAGTATAGGAAATAAAGAATAAATAAATAAATAAATAGAATAAAAAAGAATAAATCGTAGATGTAGCTAGGCAGTAGAGCACATGCTTGCATGTGTGAGCCCTAAGCTAGATTCCTAATACCACTAATAAATAAATAAGTACAATTAAAAATAACAAGATATGTTTATAAGTTAAATAATGTAGTGATCTTCTAATTCGTATTGCTCATCTTCAGAGAAGCCAGTGAGAGAGTGGACAGACATAGAATAGCTATACTTATTTGTGGGATAGTAAAAAAAAAATCATAGTATGAGACTAATATCCAAGGACAGGAAAAAAAAACCAGGGGGCCAGGAGGACTGGCCTATGTTAGAAGCTTGCCACAATATGTGGGGGCAGAAGGCCGTTAGAAGAGAGAAACGAACACTATGACAATGACAGTTGGGATGAGCACTCCGGACAAGAACCGAGTGCTGACAGGAGGAAGAGGGACGCCCATGATAACCCCCTCAGTACCTGTACTGACACTGTAAGGCCCCGAAGGGTGGGTGGGCGGCTGGTAGGGCAGGGAGGAAAGACAGAAGTCAAACTGGGGACATCGGAGGCAGCAACCGTGACTGGTGAAGGGGCGGGTGCTGGGACACCGTATGACTGAAACCCAATGATGAACAACTTTGTAACTGTGGATCTCACGGTAACTAATTTTACTAAATATTTTTTTAAAAAGAGGCCAATGACATTTGTTCTAACATCTCTATTTCGCGTGGGTCGGGAGTATCAAACATGTTGAAGTCATGAAACCACAGTTCAGATTTGAACCTGAGGGCTCTGATCTCAGAATAAGAAACTTTGTCCGAAAGTATCCTTACTAGCTGGGTGAGTGACTTAAGCTGCCTGGAGAAGAAGCAGCATTTTATGTGAGTCGGGAATAGTATTCAGTGGCAAATAAGAAATTTCTCTCTCTCCCAAAATAGTAGCTGTTCAAACTCCAGAATCTTTGTTCTTTCACATAACTTGCTAGTGCAAAACGTCAAATGCAGCTTGGGCAGCCTGAGTGCAGAGCCACCGAACTAAATATATCTTTTTTACTTCTTCTTATTCCCTCCCAGTCAAGCAGGGGGGTCAAACTTTCTTAAAGAGCATTTTAAGAAATACCTTTTACTTCTTCTGCTTTTATCTATCATCCTGAATAGATTTGTGAACTTCCACAGAGCCCCATTTTCAATCATATACAAGACAATTCATTTCCCTGAATTCACTGGTTAAAAAAAATACTAGGTCAAATTTAGTGATGTCCAAAGCATAATGAACATCTTCTCACTGTTTCTCTCCTTCTTTTGCCTACTTTCTAATCCCAATCTTGGCCTTTTCCATGCCTCCTATTTTAATTTCTCACCTTGTAAAAGCAACATCAAATTCTGTTTGAAACTCTATAATAAGCACTATTAAATGTGCTTCTATTCTGAAGAAGTATATTAATTGGGGAGAAAAACACACGGGTGTAGGGGGAGATTGTATCAGCAACTGGATTTTTAATTGTCTTGGCTGACTAATGAATTATTTTTTAAGTGAATGCTTTAATGTTTCAAATTCTGAGTATGTAGGAACAGAGACATAAAAATGTTCCCACATATCAAAGTTAAAACCATGGATAAAGTCTAGAGGATTTCCCTCTTTTGAAAAGAAAGGAGATTTAAACAGTATTCATCTTGACATAGACGCTGTAATATTCTATATATTGCTAGAAAGAATCACTGTGAAGAGGCCCTCTGGCAGCAAGTCCCATCGAGAAACCAGAAAGACGCCCACATTCGGTCCAAGCCAAGCTGCAAGGCCTGGAGACGGAGCAGCTTCTGCCTGTCTCCCGAAGCCTGGCCACCCGAAGCACCCCCTTCCGCCCCGGGCACACCCCGTTTCTCTGAGGAGCAATCCTGCTCTGTGGCTGAAACCCCCCAAGTCGTCCCTCTCACTGAGGAGCAGGTCAAGAGGAGGTGAGCCTGGCTCCCCTGGGCTCCGCTTACAGCCCTTTCTGCTGACAAAGCCGCTTCCTGCCGCCCATCCCCACCGCAGCACAGCCACTGTCAAACTGTCAGCCAAGCATGAGGGCCGAGAGACACCAGGATCTGATAAAGCCAATCCTATTTTCCAGAAAATTAAACCAAATAGCCCAGTGTCTGCTTCGCTTGACCTTTTATTTTCTCTGAAAACACATTTTGAAATAGTCTAACTCAATAAGCAACTTGGGCCCCCACCATGCTTTGTTATTGCTTCTAATCGCTAGGACTTAAATATGTGAGACAGCTGAATGCCGTGGAGTTTATACTGGGGAAACAAACAAGCAAAACAAAAAGTCTGCATGAAAAGTCCTATTCAAAGACAAGTCCGGGGAGAGAGCCACTGCGCGGCTGATCCCACGCAATGACTTGTTTGAACGCAGGGCTGAAATGTGGACATGGAGTTTGCAGATTCCAAACGTGCAGCCTGTATCCCGGTGTTTACACTGTGCCGTTGTGACCCACCCGAAAACAACCTGCGCAGTGGGGACATTCAATCGCAGGTAAGGCTCAGGCATCCGCTACCGGCACAGCCACACCGTCTCTGCCAGCCGCCTGGAGGGACTGAGGCACTCACCAGGTCAGGGACTAGCACTGTTTCCAGAAAAGATCCAGAGAGGAAACATCAGATGGGCAGAGTTTCACACACCCTGTTTCACACATCTCCCTTTATTAAAAATAACTCTTAGGCGGGAAAAAACTGCCAGAGCCACACTAGCTCCTACATGGCCAGAGAAGGAGTGAGACGATGATAACAGGAGCTGAGAAAGGCGAGGGGCACCCAAGGGTGTCACTTTTAATCTACAAATATTTAGAATATGAGAGACAACAGAACTTAATATTTTATGTTAAATATTACACACACATATGTACATACTTAAAGCAATCTGTGAATGGGCTTGTCACCTGTCGATCCCTCCCCCTCATCATTGAATTGAAAATAAAAACCAATAAATAATACAATAACTCCAAGTGCTTCACTGAAGACTGGCAGGATTCCCACTCGAGGAACTGATCCTGACAGTGCAAAGTCTTGAGGAACCGAGTCCTGACAGTGCTCCCGTGAGAGGAACCAAATCCTGACAGTGCTCTCCTGTGAGGAACCGAGTCCTGACAGTGCTCTCGTGTGAGGAACCGAGTCCTGACAGTGTCCTCGTGTGAGGAACCGAGTCCTGACAGTCTCGTGTGAGGAACCGAGTCCTGACAGTGCTCTTGGGTGAGGAACCAAGTCCTGACAGTGCTCTTGGGTGAGGAACCGAGTCCTGACAGTGCTCTCCAGTGAGGAACCGAGTCCTGACAGTGCCCTTGTGTGAGGAACCGAGTCCTGACAGTGCCCTTGTGTGAGGAACCGAGTCCTGACAGTGCTCGTGTGAGGAACCGAGTCCTGACAGTGCTCTCCAGTGAGGAACCGAGTCCTGACAGTGCCCTTGTGTGAGGGAACCAAGTCCTGACAGTGCTCTTGGGTGAGGAACCAAGTCCTGACAGTGCTCTTGGGTGAGGAACCAAGTCCTGACAGTGCTCGCGTGAGGAACCGAGTCCTGACAGTGCTCTCCTGTGAGGAACCGAGTCCTGACAGTGCTCGCATGAGGAACCGAGTCCTGACAGTGTCCTCGTGTGAGGAACCGAGTCCTGACAGTCTCGTGTGAGGAACCGAGTCCTGACAGTGCTCGTGTGAGGAACCGAGTCCTGACAGTGATCCCGCGTGAGGAACCGAGTCCTGACAGTGCTCTCCTGTGAGGAACCGAGTCCTGACAGTGCTCCCGTGTGAGGAACCGAGTCCTGACAGTGCCCTTGTGTGAGGAACCGAGTCCTGACAGTGCCCTTGTGTGAGGAACCGAGTCCTGACAGTGCTCGTGTGAGGAACCGAGTCCTGACAGTGCTCTCGCGTGAGGAACCGAGTCCTGACAGTGCTCCCGCGTGAGGAACCGAGTCCTGACAGTGCTCTCGCGTGAGGAACCAAGTCCTGACAGTGCTCCGCGTGAGGAACCAAGTCCTGACAGTGCTCTCGTGAGGAACCGAGTCCTGACAGTGCTCTCGCGTGAGGAACCAAGTCCTGACAGTGCTCCGCGTGAGGAACCAAGTCCTGACAGTGCTCTCGTGAGGAACCAAGTCCTGACAGTGCTCCCGCGTGAGGAACCAAGTCCTGACAGTGCTCTCGTGAGGAACCAAGTCCTGACAGTGCTCCCGCGTGAGGAACCAAGTCCTGACAGTGCTCTCACGTGGAGGAACCGAGTCCTGACAGTGCTCTGCGTGAGGAACCGTGACCTGACAGTGCTCTCGCATGAGGAACCGAGTCCTGTGCACTTGTGTGCTTGTCTTCCTGCACCAATACACAGTGCACCAGACTAAGTCAAGAGCGCAGCCTGGCTGACACTGCGAGGCTGAGCAAGAGGAAGAGTACTATCCTGTCCTGGCCACACAACTCTCTTCTTCACTTCCTCGGGGATCGGAGTGCAGGGCATCAGTCGTTTAAGAATAGCAGCTTAACAATGTAAAATAAGAGGGAGAGAGATGCAGAGACAGAGAGAGAGATAGAGAGAGAAAGAGAGGAAACTGGGGTACCTGCTATTAAGGCGGCCTGGGGGTAGGATGGGGAGGGGTACATTGGTGGTGGAAATTGGGCACTGGTGGAGAGATGGGTGCTGGAATACTGTATTACCAAGAACCAATTATGAACACCTTTGTAATTGTATGTTTCATGGTGGTATAATAAAAAAATAAAAAAAAAAAAGAATAGCGACTTATACAATTCTCAGCCAGAGTTGTCAAAAGGGGCAAGTGGCAATACTGGAAGTGGCCACTAAAGAACCAGGAGAATGGGGCCGGAGTGATAGGACAGCGGCGAGTGCGTTTGCCTGCATGCGCCAACCCAGGTTCGATCCCCCATCCCATATGGTCCCCTGAGCACCGCCAGGAGTAACTCCTGAGTGCAGAGCCAGGAGTAACCCCTGAGCATCGCCAAATGTGACCCAAAAAGCAAAAAAAAGAAAAGAAAAGAAAAAGAGCCAGGAGACTGTGTAAGTGATACGCTCAGCGGGCAGTGATGCAAACACACGCGGAGAGGCAGCGGTGGCCCGCAGAAGGCTCTGAGCCCCGGGAGGCCTGTAACGCGGACAAGCTGCACACACAGGCCTGGGGCTAGCTCTAGGGCACAGCCAGAATGCAGGGACGCGGCACATGAAGCCACGCAAAAGGCAAGAGGCTGTGGGGGCAGTTTCACAGAAAGCAGTCCAGAAACCATTTCTGACAAACACACTGAGTCAACTGTGGCGGCTGGACCATGCCACATACTCTTCTTGCTGTGTTCGGATTGAAGAAGGGAACACATGGGAAAAACAAAACTGCCAGTAGCTTTAACACTTCACTTGATCACTTGACATCCCGCTATTCATAGATTTGCTCGAGCGGACGCCAGTAACATTTCCTTACACTTTAACACTTATAGGTAAGTATGAGCCTCACAAGCAGACAATGGCCACCAACTGGACGCCTAATCAGAATGGACTGGCAGACAAACCTGCACTGCTCACGAGCATCCAGCAATGAGACGAATGCAAGTCACATCAAACAGGGGCAGAAAGGGGCCCAGGCAATGGTACTGTGGATACGGCGCTTGCCTCGCAGTCACAAAGCAAGGCTTGCTGCCCATGACCCCAAGAGGTACCCTAAGCACCACCAGCAGTGATCTCTGAGCACAGAGCCAGGAGTAAGCCCTGAGAACTTCTGGATGTGCCCCTCCTACCCCACAAGGGCAACAGGATCTCATCTGGTCTTGGGGGAGACAAATGAGGGGATAATAGGTGACTGGAGGCGCTGTTGGAGGGAAGCTGCTGGCGCTGGTGGCAGGCGTGCTGTTAGCACAATTAGACATGAATGCCCATCACGAACACTGCTGCAAATTAGGGTGCCCCAATAAAACTAGAAAAATAGATTAGTATATGAAAGGAAAACTCTTTAGGACCATGGCTCTGCACTCCCCGTTGTCTCACCTCTAACAACACCTTTCCTTTTCTCATGAGGTAAAGACCACATTTCCCAAATGCAGCAGACAGCAGCAGGTACGACTTTGAGGAGACCATCCGGGCACAGGCTGTGACAAACAATACCCGGCAAAGCAACGATATGTGCCTACAGATCTAACAAGCTTATCAGATGGTGGGTCAAACGAATAAAATCAAAAAGGAGAACTACAAACTGACAACCAACAGTAAGGTCCATAAAATTTACACATACTAATAGTAAGTTTTTACTAACCACGAGAATGTTATGAAATGAAATAACAAAAACAAAAAAATTATCTAGGAGCATGAAAAGTAGAAAAGAAAGGGTAAAATAAAAGATGTGGATATAAGTACAGATTAAGATCGAAAGGTAAAAAGCGTGAGAAATAAAGATGTATCACTGTATCACTGTCTTCCCTTTCATCGTCGATTGGCTCGAGCGGGCACCAGTAACATCTCCATATGTCCTGTCTCATGCAAGTAGAGACCAAGGGCACCTGCTTGCTCCAGGAACATAAAGAGCCTCAAACCATTCCATCAGTTCATGGAAATGAGGTCTATAATTGTTACTGGTATTTGGCATATCAAATACGACACGGGTAGCTTGCCAGGCTCTGCCGTGCAGGTAACATACTCTTGTAGTCATCTCTAACCAGCATTTATTGATGAACCGTGCAGCGGTAAGGGACTGCACGAGCCGGGCTGTGATAGGCTGGTCTGCTGGGTGGAGTTCTGATGAAGGGGAATCCAGATGTGGAAAATGGCGGCCCTCATGGAGTTGGGGGTCGTCTGGCTTGTTGCGAGGCTCTGCTGGGGTGGCGGGTCAGGGCTAGAACCTGCCATCCCCTCCCGGGCGCCTCGTGAGCGGCTGGGCACAGGGAGAGCCAGTAGCAGTTCTGCCCCATGTCTGTGAATTTCTGGATCAGTATAACTGGGCCGGATTTAAAAAAGACTGCTGCAGAGTGAATCTTGATGAGCCGGGCTGTGATAGGCTGGTTTAAAGATGTACTAAACTCAAATAAAATTTGAAAGCATTTCTCTCAGACCTGCAAAGAGTACGGTCTGCATTATGGTTTACAGCTGCCAGTCTTATACGGCCCACAGAAATTTCCTGCCAGTCCAGCAAGAAAGGAATTTACCTTGACACATCACTTTTCTACTACCTTTATGTGAACTGGTGCCAGGCAACAGGTGTTAAAGGGTTCAAAAGCATTGGCCTTTGTAGCATGAAGAGGAAAAATTTTTCCAAACTTGGAAAAGATACTAGAACCACAAAATCAAAGGGCAAAAAATAATTTTGGCATAATAAGTGTAAATGGCTTATGTGTTTCTAGTAAAGGCCAAGACTCAGATAAAAATATTAAATTATGCTCCATGTTGACCCATAAATGTGTGCAACCTCAAGATTCTGCAGCCGAGCAGTGTGAACACTGCCACTAAAGCATGCAACAGCTGGCAAACCTGCATGTGAGTGCTGCAGCTATACCGTGCGATCCCCAGTGAGCACAACCAAGAGTGTGTGCAGGGGCTCAGGAAGAAGTGAACGAGAGGCAGCTTGTGGCCTGCAGAAGAAGACCCCGAGTACAAGCCCGGGACCACATGCACCTGGGGGCCTAGCACCACCAGGTGACACTGCTGCTCCCCAGATGTGTGTGATCCTAGTCATCGCTGTAACAATAATAAAGGGGATAGCATAAAACATATTTAAAGAAGAGTGAAGCTGAAAACATACCTTTTATTTTTTTTTTTGGGGGTTTGGGGGTACTTCCCACTCCCAACCCCCGCCAAACACTTGAAAATATTTCTAAAGGAACTTACACTAATTCTAATAGATTGAAAGCTATCTTTAAAAGAGTATAGTAAGAAAATAACAACTGTCCAGCAACAGAAACTGAGAACTGGTCTTCATTTGGAAGCATACTAGAGTGGGGGTGGGGTGATAATGATGAGGCGACACAGGGATCACGGCGGCAGGAAGAGGGCACTCTAGAGGAGGGGCTCGGTGCTGAGTGCTCTGTGTGTGAACCACAACTGAGTCCTGATGGTATGAAACTCTCTACCACTAACACTAATGTAAATCACGATATGCCAAAGCTAAAATTGTCTTGATGTTCTAAAAAGGGGGTGGGGCTATATTAAAATAAGACCACGCTGAGAAGCAACATAAAGAGTAAAAAGAGGTTTCTAGGTACACAGCTGTGTATACAACATAATTCCAATCCTGTGTCTGTGCACATACAAGTTCCTGAAAGACCGAAGTAAATGCAGTCAGGATATCAGGGTGACTGTCATGGAATTAGAGGTAGTTAAAGCTTATTCACAATTCAAGGTTTTCTTTAATGTGCGTTTCATTTACAAATAAAAAACAGGACAGCAGGTCTATACGTATGCATGCTAGAGTTTCAAATTAACTACTGAGCTTATTTCCTATAGACCACACGGTCATTTGCTTAGTATTAATTCAATAGCATTATCGTTCTTGAGTTGAAGTTCTTAGCATATCTCCTAGGGCAAATGCCTAACAAATGAGACATGTAAGTCAGAAGCACTAAATGAAACTTTCAAAATCTCCCAAGAAAGAAATTATGTAAAAGGTATAATCATAAGGAAACAAATATAGCCAATTTCAGCCAAGTAGATATCCAAAAGGTGGAGAGAAAAGTTAATGAAGTAGTTTTGCAGAACAGAATCAGTTCAGTTATAGTCAACTGATAAGAGCAATTCACATCTAACAAGCCATTTGCAAAGTGATGAGAGGAATCAATAAGTCATAATTAAGGTTGATCATGCTAAAAACTTTCTTCACATAGACTCGACTTCCCTAGTACTGTAATGTTAACTTTGAATCTGAATTAAGCACCAAGAAAGAATAGCAGCCCGCCAAAACTTGCAGGTCAAAAATGATTTCTTGAAGATTTCTCCTTCCTGAAGAGTCACTTAAGAAGCCTCTGAAAACCCAGTCTTCACCTGGAAGGAGAGTTGGGATCTCACTGAAACAGCTGGTTCAATATTTAGCCCAGAAGGAAAGGTACAAGAATGAACTCTGATTACTCAGAGGACAGGTTAATTATAAACAAAAGAAAAAGGAAGTTTATTGAACTGCAGATGAGGCCTTGGGATCCACAATGACAGTGAAAGGTATCTAAGTATAAAGGATCAGCTAGTGATATCTTCATTTCTCACATAAGAATTGGGCTAACTCTTATCCACACGTTATATTTTGTACTGGAAAAACAATAATTTGATTTCTCTTAATTAAAGGCATTTTCTACCCATACTTTCTCCCAAGATGTGCATGGCCACCCTATTTTTTAATACAGTCTCCCACACAAACAGAGATGGTGATGTGGAAAGGTGAACGCAAACAGGCTTTCTTAGTCACTGTCCTTCCGGCGTCAGCTCACAACAGCCAGTTTACAGCTTGGACCCACCCACATGTAAGAGGCTGGCGGCTCTAACCAGATTTTTTAAATCCCAGAACTTACCTGTTGGGATTTAATTTCTTATTGGCCCCAGAGATTGGGCACGGTAGAGAGGCAAATCTGTTACACACACACATACACACACACACACACAGACACACACACAGACACACACACACACAGAGACAGACACACACACAGACACACAGACACACAGACATACACACACACAGACACACAGACACACACACAACACACACACATACACAGACAGACACACACAGACACACACAGACACACACACACAGACACACACAGACACAGAGACAGACACACACAGACAGACACACAGACACACACACAGACAGACACAGACACACACACAGACAGACACACACACAGACACACACACACTGGGGGACACAAAAGCCTCCAAGACAAATATTTTAAGTGCTGAACCTTCACAGAAATTCCAGCCTCGTCAGCAACAAATGTTTATGGCTCATTTTAGATCCCCACTTTTATAAATGCAGACTGAGCGCACCCCATCGTCAACGCCCAGGACAGGCTGGGGGTCGGCGGCAGCCTTGGCAGCAGATGCCCCCCAGCACCCCTTACCTGACAGTGCGTCCTGAGCCTCGAAGAACGTGCTGAGACCCCTTTCACGTAGGCCAGGCTGCCTTCGCTCTTCTTGTTGGCCTGTCTCTTCAGGTTGCTGACTGCCATTTTCAGTTGTTCAAAACTGAACGAACACAAAGAAAGCAAGACGTTGAGGCGCCAGACACGACTGAAGGAAAACAGTTCAATACGTTGATGCATCCTGGGCCATATGGGAGTCTAGGCTGGGAAGCGCACATAAAGTGATCATGAACCAGAGAACAGAGAGTGTCCGTGTCTGCTGAGATCTCATCTTCATTTGCTACTGAGGTCTCAACCTTTCTTTGTTATGAACATGAAACATTCCACAGTTCTCAGTGTGGTTGCCCTGAATGGGTCTTTACAAACTCAGGAGCCCACATGAATATAACCATCACCACTTTTTTTTTTTTTTTTTTTTGCCTTTTTGGGCCACACCTGGAGATGCTCAGGGATTACTCCCTGGATCTTTGCTCAGGAATTACTACTGGCAGTGCGCAGAGGACCATATGGGATGCTGGGGATCAAACCTGGGTTGGCCACGTGCAAGGCAAGCACCCGCCCCACTGGACTATCGCTCCGGCCCCATCATCATCACTTTTATTTGTGGGCTTTTTTTTCCTTTTTTTTTGGGGGGGGTTGGTTTTAGCGGTACTCAGTGCTTACTCCTGGCTCTGGGTTCAGGGATCACTCTTGGCAGGGCTCTGGAGACTTTATGAGGTATTGGGGATAAAATCCAGGTCAGCTGCGTGCTAGGCAAGCACCCTACCTGCTGTACTATCTCTCCCGACAATATCCATAAACAGTTCTATAATCGATAATTTATCATGACTGTGAGCTGCCAGGTAGAGTTCGGAAAACCTTTCCTATGGTAAAGTTGGTGGAAGCCACTGTCCTTGTATGTTCCTCTCTGCATGCTGGACACAAGCTGACCAGACCATTAGCCTCACAACAGACACCCAATGCTCTCATTAATAGGGAAATAACAGGAAGCCTGGGGTCAATTCACCAATTTAGTAACTGAGCGTTACTATTTAATCTCTACCTCCTAAGCAGAGAGAAATAAGTAGTCAGGCCTCTTTATTTCTGAATATATATTTCCACGTGAGCCAAGAAAATCTAGGGATAAAAATTTGAACATATTCCTGAGTTCCATGACAGGCCTACACAGAAAATGGGTATCAACTTTGACTTGTTCACAACAACCAAAAAAGCAGAGTCATAATATAAAATGATAATCATACACCACAATGAAGGGTAAGACATTTGCTTTAAAAATGTACAAGTCTGGGGGGGTCCGAGAGATAGCATAGCAGGTAACATGGTCTTGACACACCTGACCCAAGTTCGATCCGGGCACCCCCTCCCCCAGCTCCACCAGGAATGAAACCTAACCACAGAGCCAGGAGCCTGTTTAATGCCTCCCTGGGAACTGAGCGGCCAAGACTCCGACTCCCACAGACCTGGTGTTTGAATGGTTCTCTATAAGATACCAGGCCGCTGAGAAATTCTCACTGGTGAAATCAGCACTCATTCCAGGGAACAGCGTCTCCAAGTCCTTCTGGGGAAATTTACTTCTGCACAAGAAAAAAATTAAAATGTTTAAAATTCATCTTAAATGTTACTATTATTACTCTTGTATAGTAAATGTAAAGAAAAGAAGTGGTTGCTATGATACAACACACATTACGGAGCATCTTCTTTTGACAAAAATCTACTTCAACACATCTCCCACCACCTTAACTGGTTTCCCATAGATACGCTTTGTATATTTAATGTAGAAAATCAGTTAAAACACATTATAAAATATATTATAAAATGAAAGGCTTATGTAATGAAAAAAAGGGAATATTTATGGTGTCTATGATGAGACTACGAAATATATCCAAATATGAAACCAGGACTCCTCATTAAGTGAAAAAACAAAATTTAGACATCCTTAAATTTTACCATATTTTTTTTTCTTTTCTTTTTTATTTTTTGGGTCACACCCAGTGATGCTTAGAAGTTACTCCTGGCTCTGCGTTCAGGAATTACTTCTGGCAGTGCATGGGAGACCATCTGGGATGCTGGGGATCGAACCCAGGTCGGCGCATGCAAGGCAAACGCCCTACCCCTGTGCTATCACTCCAGTCCCCAACATCCTTAAATTTTAAAACACTGAACCAGTTTGTTAGAATGAGTTTTGGTTGAAGAACTATACCAAAAACAGAACCAAACCAAACCAAAAAATCCGTGCACAGTTAACCCTGGTTCAATCCCCAATATCCCATTGGGTAAGTCCATGCTGTTCCCCAAGCACCACTGTAGTAATTCCTGAGTTCAGAGCCAGGAATAACCCTTGAGCACCACCAGGTACCGCGCCCAAACAAAACAAAACAGAACAAGAACTATATGAAAATTGCTTCAGACAAAACTAATGAGGGTTGAAGACAGGACAGGAGAAAAGGCCCTTGCCTTGTATGCAGCAAACCCTAGTTCAAGTCTCCAGTATCATATACAGTCCCCCAACACCACCAGGCATCACTCCTGAACCTAAGAAATGGTAACAGCCAGCTCATAGTCTGCAGCTCTCGTTCTTGCCTGCATTTTGAGAGTCCACATTAGGATCAATTCATTCATTTATTCCTTCGATAAGGTCCAGCTTAGGCTAAGAGCAAGAAGACTGTGGGCAGACCATGCCCACTGATAGCCTAACGGGCTCATGAATGAGGGACACCCATACCTCCTGCACAGACTGAAGTCCAGGCTCTATTGTCAGGTTTCTCTGTGCTCTGGACCCACTTCCCTTTGGACTCGATTCTCCCACTCTAGTCCACAAACCTCAGGTTTCAGCAGATTCCACAGGACTATGCTTCCCAGCTGCATGTTCCTTTCTGTTTGACTCTTCAATCTCACTCTCCTCCCTGGCTCAAAGAACGCTTTTTCCCAACTCCCCTGCACTTGATAAACCAACTCACAATCTCAGGGCAAGACATGGGCTTATTTCATTTTGCATAGCCTGGAGTTCCTCTAACGTTTGTGTCCTGGGGAACACACATCGCCACCATGGAGGAAAACATGGGCAGGTGCAATGGCTTCAGCCCATATTCATCTGTCGTTAAGCCACAAACATCCTCAACGCCGAAGTCGGGCAGTTGGCCCAGGACTAACACTTCCATCTTCGCCCCAAGAGACACTGTTCAGGTCTGTCTCTGAGAGACAGAAGCAGAAATGGGGCAGCCTCAGAGTCTGCCTCCCCTGCCTGCTTGCAGGGTTTCACCTATAAGACCCCTGGGCATTTTCAGTGACCCTCCACAGACGGGAGGGCCTCTCCTGCTGCCACCCTTTCTTCTCAGAGGCCTCTGACCTGCAGGGGCATGAGACAGACCAGAATCGTTCCCTGGATGGTATTGGGGAACAACCTTCCCTCAGATGACACTGGTGTCCCTGTGTGCTGGTCTGGGCATGTGCATGTGTGAGCAGTGAGTGTGGGTGATGACGAACATATATATGATATATTCACTCTCAAGGGAACAAACATCTCTGAATATGTACCTAGGTCGAGAACTCAACATAATGAATGACCTAAAACCTGAGCTGTGCAGGAGGAAGAGAGCGGCATGGAATGCCTTCAAGAGCATCAAAGAAATAGCTAAAAGGACAAAGAACCTCTGGCTCTGGGCACATCTCTTCAACTCTACTGGTCTCCCTGCATTAACATATGCCTCAGAGACCTGGGCCCTATGAAAGCAGGATGAGAATGCTATTCGGGTCTCCCAAAGAGGAACTGAAAGAGCTATGCTTGGAATATCATGCCTCACACAAGTGAAAAAGGAATCCAGAGTTCCAACCTCTGTCAATAATCGAGAGTCAGGGATGCTGTCTCGTTTGCCAAGGCATCAAAAAATCAGATGGGATTGACATGTAATGCGATTTGGAGATGACTGCTGGACTAGAGCCGTTACCGACTGGATCCCACAGGATGTCAAAAGATCACGTGGCCGCCCACCTACAAGATGGTCAGACTTCTTCGTCAAGATCCTGAACAAATGGTTTGAGGCACTTCGTATTTCTGGAGCAAGCAGATGCCATTGGGTACACTGGCACATGATCAGGTCAAATGGAAACATTACTGGCACCCGCTCAAGCAAATCAATGAATAACGGGATGTCAATTGATCAAGTGATCAAGTGATGGTATGTGTGTAGACAGTGTGTATGAATGATGATGCAGGCACAGGTACCCTGAGTATGATGTGTATATAAATGGACTGTGGATAAGCAATATGTACACATGTATAAGATGTGTATACATGGTCTATTGTGCATGTATAGTATGTGCACATGGCATGTATAAATGGTTGTTTGTGAACAGTGCATGTGGCGATGTGTACATTTTATGTGTGTGAATAGTGTGTGCAATGATGTATGTGTATAGGACCCATAGTTTGTGTGTATGAGTGTGTGCGAATACTGTGTGATGATATATGTGTGTATGATGTATAGTACTTGTATATGGTATATGTGTGAATAGTGTGTGTGATGATGTATGCAATTATGATTAGTAGTATGTATATATGATATATGTGTGGTCCTGTATACGATTCATAGTGTATGTGTATGGTATGTGTGTATGGGTGTACTAAATACTCTGTATGATGATGTAAGTATGGGTGTGGGTATGTGAAGACTGTGTTTGATTATATATGTGTATGATTTGCAATATGCATGTACGGTGGGTGTCTATGTTTGGGATGTGTGTGAATAGTGTGTGTGTATTATGATGTAAGCACACGGGTAAGGCATGAGGCTATGTGTGTGAATAGTGTCTATATGATGGCAATGTGTGTACAGCTGGACCATCCATACTCACAGACCCTTTCTACCAGACAGCATATTGGAGAGGGCGCTGGAGAACTCTGCATTTTAAGAAGTTTATTTTGCTTCAGATTCTTCACGCTGGTCTGAAACTTTACTTAGGAATAAAATCCTGTCATCTTTGGGAGTTTTTCTCATTTTATATATTTGTTCATCAAGCCTCAAGTAGGATCTAATGACTGGGTAGAGACACAGGCAGCGCCCTGGTTTAGTAACCTGAAACCCGCCAATACCCACAGGCTGTGCCCACAGCTCTCCTTTCTCTCCTGCCTTCACTGCTGGCAGTACCAATCCCCATGCTGGAGCAGGTGGCTTTGCCCAAACTGGAGGACGGCATGACAGACCGATGCATGGGCTCTTCCATGAGGTACAGGAGGGTGTGTGGTGGCATGTCTGCTTGGCTTCTGTGCCACTTCCTGCTCGCCATCCCTAACACTTGCTCAAAAAGCTAAATACCTAAAGCAAAAAACACCACAGTAGTGGTGCTGACCACCACCCATCCAATCCCCTAGCAATCTTTATAAATAATCCGGTTACTGGAAATCCTCACCTAACAAAGCTCAGGCTCAAACTCCCAACCTTAAGGGTCCCCTAACAGGAAAGCAGCAAAATGGGGCTCAAGTGAGCCTCTCCCTCCTTCCTGTGGTCCTGTCCTTTGATAAGCGTAAGCTGGGCAAGCAGGTGTACAAGCCCGGCTGGCAAGAACAGCAGAGGGAAGGGGACTACACAAACTAGGCAAAACGGCCGCACAGTCACCAGATCTGTGGTCTAACCCACCCCGTGAAGTAACAGCTCACCCAGTAAAAGACTCCGAGGATCTCAGATACACTCCAAGAATGCAAACTAAACAGACGCTGTGCATCTGTGGACGGGGGGAGAGGGACATGACCAGAGCCCAGGGTCCAGCATGCAGACTCGAGATGTTTCATCAAGGAATCAAAACACATTGCACTCACTGACGGCTTTTCTGAAATCTGTTTCCCATTAGATGGCAGTGCAAGCTCAGATTGAAGACTTCCCAGCCATGTCGTCTCGCCCCTGCCATGGACCGCTCAGGGCCAGGGACGGAGCAGACGGACAGAAAGCTGACCAGGAGTTTCCAAACACACTGTATTTGCTTCCAAGTATGTGAGCCTCTCGCAGTGAAGACCCCAGTGAGCACAGCAACAAGTCAGTCTGGGGAAGCAGCTGACCAGCCTGTATCGACAGGGGCCTGCTGCAGCGAGTTCCTCCGTGTCTGCACTGCAGCGAACATCTTTTCTTGATTCTGCAGATGGTGAGGTGAAAGGCAAGGGAGGGCAACAGGATCAAAGTAGGCTTATGCGGTTCTTTTGAGTGCGTGCGTGCGTATGCGTGCGTGCGTGCGTGTGTGTGTGTGTGTATTAGCCTCATTCTTTGAGGATTTTTATTTCGATTTTGGCACCACTGATTTTGCTATTGTGCTACATAAGATGAGCTCTGGGGATAGAGGAGTGCTCTCTCTCTCTCTCTCTCCATCTCCATTTCCCTCTCTCTCCCTTCTCTTTCTTCTCTCTCTCTCTTTCTCTCACTCTCTTTCCTCTCTCTCTCACTTTTTTGGTTTTATTTTGTTCTTTTGCTACCTCTTGGTCTGATGGTTTCTAGATTTTAACACTGTGCAGTCCACAAACCTGTCTTCATAAAATTTCTACAACTTACAAGGTTCTTCTCTCAGCCCTCATGCAGAGAACTATCTCCCCACCTTTCCTTGTTTTCTAGAAGTAGCTAGAAAATAAGCCATCCTTTTTCTATGTTGAAAAGCCATAGTGATAAGAAGAAAATAAATTTTTGTCTTGTCTGTAAGTCCCCATGGAACAAAATAATTATTAATGAAGCAAATTTTAGGGACTCTTTTACACAACCCTTCCCAGGAGAAAATTTCACCCTGCAGTGGACCGTGCAAAAACAAGGGAGGGGGTGGCAAAGCTCCATTTGCCACCAAGGTACTATCTCTGTGAGCAATCCTTACAAAAAATTCTCCTCTGCAAATGTTCACTGTTCGGAGACCTGGCGAGGGAGTTCACCTAATCCAAACCTGGCTTGACCTTTTTCCACTTTCACAAGTTTGTGTCCAGCACAACCTGAACGATGCAGAGACCACATCTCTCTTGTGACAGCCGGCACAGCGAATCAGAATACAGATTTTTTTTTACAAGCAAATCCTTGTCTCAGTTCAAAGTAAAGCTAGTTTTTTTCTGAGCAATTAGTACCATTTTTATAAGAATCAAGGCACCATGTGCAAAACATCAGTGAAAGCTTCAGGAACATGAAGGACTGTAGCCGTCGAAGGAAGCCAATAAATGCCATTTGGGAAACCTGTGGGCTGAAAGACGACAGCACGCATGTGGGCGTCACTCTGAAAACCCCAGCTCACACTGAGGGGCAACGAGAAAACTGTATTTAATTATTCTTGCTTGCTTTCTTGGCTGGCCACACCCCCCCAGTACCCTCTTGTGGTGCCGTCTGTCCATTTCAGTGTGAGTTGAAGAGATTTTTCATAAACACATTCCCACTGAGATTACACAAGCCGATCCGTCTCCCCTAAGCGCACTCCGCCACTTCCCCTGGGTAATTCCTCAGACCCAGTGAGAATAAGTCTTCATATTTCTTCAGCTCTCCCTTGCTCTCCCTCATCAGTACAGTTCAACAAACCGTACTATTTAAAACCATGCACTTAGTTCTTCAGCACCATGTTTAAGAAATCAAACTAGGTCCTCTTCAAGACACCAAGTCGCAAATGACAGTCACAGCTAGAAATTAAAAACAGTCAGGAAATGCTCTAAGGCTTTCTACCTGCATGGAACATTCTCTGAGACACAAGCTTTGACCTAAAAAGAGAGAATCCAGGAACGGAACTAAACCACACACTGCACACACTGACGTTTTCACATTCAAACTTTCTCTTTTCTCTTCTAGCAAAAATATGACTTCACACTTGAGGCTACAGAATTCTAAAACATAAATACGATTGCCATGACTGCAGCTTTAAAAACCTAGCAAAAAAAAAAAAAAAAAAGAATCTGAAAACTAACTTTCCAGCCCCAAACATTCTCTTGTTTTGGTACTTTTCCTGCATTTCCATTTTTAAACTTTCTTGTTTCCTGATATTTTTTGTCTCCTCTCTTTGGACTGGAAAAATCACAAAGACTCCAACCAGACAAAAAGTGAACTGGGTTACCCCTTGGTATCTGGGTCTCCTGGGAATCCTGATTCTATAGGAGTTTGCCTTTCTCTCTCTGTGCAAACCATCTCATCGTAGATAAGACCATGTCATTCTCCAAGCAGAAGTTACCTACAAAGAGCTGGTTGTGACTGAGGGGCCCCAGCCATAAAAATATCTCTCAGATATGAACAACGTTGTAATTGTATATCTCACGGTGGTATAATAAAAATGTTTAATTAAAAAAATATCTCTCAGAGCAAGAGAGAGGCTGAGTTACATCACGCCAGATCCCTCTAACTGTGGCCAGTCTTGAAACCTAGAGCAGTTCTCACTCTGGAAGTAGGCTTGAACTGGTTTTAATATTTAGCCATTTTGACTCCGATTTACTCAGAGTTCAAAGAAAAGCTCAGGCATATGTTCATTTGATGTTTACATGAGAGTCAGAATTTTACCCTTCCAAAATCTAACCTTTCATTATCCCCTGACAGAGCAAATATTACTGAAACTTAAGTAGTAGGCTGAAATAAATATATTTCATCCTCATTCAAGTACTTCTTAAATTAATGTAACTAAGACCATTTTAAGATAATAAGTCAATTTATTGCTCTGAAAGGATTTTAAGGATTAATATAAATAGAGGTAATTGTACCTACTTCAAAGTGGTAAAATGTGCACAATAGCGTATGTGAAGAACCCAACACTTTGTGGTTGCTCAAACAATACTTGCCCACAAGTGATCGTCCTTGTCTATGGTCTGCTTTGCCCTCTGGCCAAGGGATCAAGAAAAGGTTGAACAGTGTTGTTAGTCTAATCTGGATTTTCACTATCGCTATCTTCCTGTTCATCATCAATTTGCTCGAGCGGGCTCCAGTAACATCTCCATATGTCCTGTCTCATTCTAGTAGAGCCCAAGGGCATCTGCTCGCTCCAGGAACATAAAAGAGCCTCAAACTATTATATTAGGTCATCGGAATGACCTAATATAATTGTTACTGGTATTTGGCATATCAAATACGAGCTGGGCAGCTTGCCAGGCTTGCCGTGCGGGTGGCATACTCTTATAGTCACCTCTAAATACAGCATTTATTGATGAACTTATTGACAATCTGGATTTAATAGTAATAAAAATCAATAAGTTTTATATTTACTAAATAAGGATTCAATATTTGCATATACTGCAATATGATTAGCACAAAACTTTAGTTACAATCCATCATCACAAAAACAGGCTTTTTAGTATGGCGTGGACTTTAGCATCTCTGTCTGCAACTTTCAAACATGCAACATGGTACTATTAACTATAATCACCAGCCTGGAGATGACATGCCCAGGACTTACTTATTTTATATCTGAGTTCTTTCCTTTTTGATCATGTATTTCACATACCCCCAATCCCTCTATCTCTGGCAACCATCAAAATGTTCTATCAAAAGTCTTGGTTTGGGTTTTTTTAGATCTCACATGTAAGTGAGATCATATACTTACTTGCCTTTCATCTCTTCATTTATTCCACTCAAAATTAATGGCCTCAAGACTTACCCATGTAGCCATGAATAGCAAGATTTCACTCTCTTGTACATCATATTTCCGTGTGTGTGTGTGTGTGTGTGTGTGTGTGTACACAAACAGATCACATCTTCTTTACCCATTCTTCCATCAACAGACACTAAGATTGTTTTTGAACCTTGATATACTAAATAAATCATCTCCAATGAATGGGAGGTATATCTTTGCCAAAGAGTACTTATGGGGTTAGAGAGATAATACAGCACATACGACACTTATCCTACATGTAGTCAACCTGAGTTTAACCCCAGCACTGTATATAATCCCCAAGCACTACCAGGAATGATCACTGAGCACAGAGACAGGAATAAGCCCTGAGTACTGCCTGCTATGCCTGCCCACCCACTTCAATAGTGTTTTTATTTTCATTAGATAATTACCCAGAACTGGAACTGCTAGACCAAACAGAGGCCAATTTCATTCCGTTGCAAGTGTCTGTTCAGTTGACCCAAAGTCACTTATTTAAGAGATTATAATTTGCCTTTGTGCATTCTTGGCTCTTTTCCCATAAACGAATACATATGCATGGATTTATTATTTTCCTCTCCAGTGCACTCTTCTGGCCTATGTGACTAATTTTTCTACCAATACTACATTGCTTCTACCAATACTATATTGCTTCAACCTTATGTAACCTAAGGGTTACATATAAACCTTAGGATTGTTTTTCCTTATGTCTGTGAAAAACGCAATTGGAAATTTGACAGGGACCACACTGCATCTTTAGATTGCTTTGGGTAGTGCAGGAACTTTCACCATATTAATTCTTATCGATGAGCACACAGTAGATTTTAGTCTTTGCAGAATAAATTCACAAACCATTATGGTTAGAGAATATAACTGGTAAGATTTAAATCTTAAATTTCGTAAGATTTTTCTCCCCCATCAGGGTATGTACACACACTGACTTATCTGGCATCCTAATAAGCTCTCCCTGATATGGGGAAACAGTGGCCTGAGGAAGCTAAGTCACTTGCTCAAAATCAGATCACCAGTAAGTGGTAATGTTTCAACCTGACACACTTTGACCCCATGCTAAATTAAACCACCTCTCGGAGAAGAGCAGAAATTTCTTTTAAAAAACCAAGACCTTTTAGGGCCAAATTCTGGGCTGCTTCACCATCATTAAACAGAGTTGTCCTTCACCATCATTAAACAAAGGATTAAGAATAGGACTGTCAGAGAATGTGCTTGCCAGCCTTTTTGTGGCAGCAGTCTTGGCAAAAATGGAGACACACTGTGAGAGAAGACTAGAAGGAGGAAAGGCTTATCAGACAAAAAGATCAAGGAATTGTTTTGCCCTGACCCTCATACAGTTTCTTGCTAGCTTCTAAAATTAGCACTATTCTATCTCATTTAAACAATTCAATTTAGGAAAGGCTTATCAGACCAAAAAAAAAAAAACAAGGAATCCAGAGGCCAGTACAGGTGGTGAGGCACTTGCCCTGCATGCAGTGGATAGCAGCTTGATTCTCAGCACCACACAGAGTTCCCTGAGCTTGGTTACAGTGATCAGAACCAGGAGTAGGTCCTGAGCACCATCGAGTAGGGCCCAACTGGCCCCCAAAACAAACTGAGTAAAAATAATAATCAAAGAATTTTCGACAGTAACCATCCAATTTTGAAAGTTTAATCCAAAAATGTCATGATTTAGTGTATATCACATATATAACTCATATAACATCCTTATAGTTCTTGTACTCATGTGAACAAACACACATTCCCTAGGAAAGAACAATTAAGAGGATTAATTAGCCAGGAAGCAAGAAGAGCAGCTCACTTTCAAGACGACCAAAGAAGGCCTGGACAACTACATAGTCTAGAACTAAATTCAAATACATATCTAGCAACCACCATCCTTCTCTGGACTTTTTCCAACTTAAAACTCCTAAGATATAGAAAACTGAGATCCTTGGAAATAGCTCCAGAAGACCCACATGCCAAAGAACTTCTCAGATGGGATCTAGACAAGTTAAAACTGCAAAGACTCAGAGCTCCTCGATGCAAGGAAACTCTCCGGGACAAATGCTCAATCCTTTCCTCCCAACTAGGGGTCATCTTCAGGAGGTTAAAACAAAGCTGCTGTTTGAATTACTAATGGTCTACGAGTGTGGGTTCATCTGTCAAATAAAGATTAGTGGAAGCTGTTCTCTACATACCCAGAAAAAAAACTAAAATAAAGCTACGGGTAAGATGTTAACAAAACTAAATCTGTCACCTCCACTTAGTGTTCACAGATCAACAGAGCCTATGAATTCATAAGCAGAATCACAGGGCGAGGAAATAAATCAGGTCTGATGGGTTAGATGAACTGTTTAAATGAGATAGAATAGTACCAACTGTAGAATTTAGCAAGACCCTGTGTGGAGGGTCAGGGCAAATGTTCTCGATCTTGCTTCCATGCCATCTTAAGAGAACTGACCTGCCACACTGTGATAAAAATCAGTCAGTCTGGATCAGTGAATTATTGTCAAGGGTTGTAAACAGAGGGAAAGATGACACTGGGCATAATTGTCCTAAAATAATTTCCCCAAATGGGGCAAATGGAAAGATCTATTTTGATTTCAAGTGCCATCTAAATATTTAAACTGAGACAGACTCCGGATAACATATTAATTCTCCTATCATTAAAAGCATGAGTTACCAAAATTTCTAGACAATTTTTCTTCATGAAATGTAAACTCAAAAACCTAAAGAGCTGAGGGGCTTTTGCCAAGAGTTTTAAGTAACTGAGCCATCACTCACAGTGGAGCCGGGCAGCCTCCAGTGCGAGCACTTGTCTGTTTCCCAGCAACTGCAGAGTCCCAGCTGCGTTTCTCTGGATAGTCTCACGCCTGCCTCTGCTGAATCAAGGCTACAGAGCTTTCAGGACGCAAGAAATAACGAAAAGTAATGACAACAAGTACTCACTTTTCAATATCGATGCCAAGCGGGTTTGCAGGACGTAGGGACAAGGGGGCTAATCCCTTTGTTTCTGTCAGTGCGTGTGTCATAATAATTCATCTCATCGACCCATACTGGTGACTGATCCAAAATACCTACAAAGTGGGAAGCATGTCATTAATAAGAGACAGACTCCCACAACCTCCCTGAGTCTTGCCACCCTGTTTAATTTTTAAAGGCCTCACACAAGGTTTTCAAGAGTTTTGAGGGTGCAGAAGTTCACTCTTTTTTAGTTGGTGGCAGTTTAATTAAAACCACTGGAAATCTACTTCTTTTAAAAAAAGGCTAGAATGACACCTCTGGGTTCCAAGGTCCCTCATACATTGGCCAACAAAAAAGGAAATTTAAGTCTCAGAGAAAAAGTTATGCTGAAACAAATGTATTTTACAATTGACAGTCTAATAAAATGCAACAAAATATATACACACATATAGAATTTTCCCTTAAATTCCTTCCATTAATTTCCTTAATTTTTGACACAAGAATTATAAATCCATACGTCAGTCATCCGTCAATTTATTTAATTCACAATGATCAAATGCTGAGTATTGGCCTTCATTTAGGACTTTTATTTTGAGGTCCTAAGCACAAGTCCATTATGGAATTCTTTGTCTGTTTCTTCATCTGTCTTACATAATATAAAAAAAAACTTAAAACAAAGCTGTTTTAAAAAAAATGTTTTTAAAAACTTGCAATTAAAAGAAGATAATGCTCCAGAAAGGGTATAGGCCCTACAATAAAAAAAAAAAAAAAAACAAGAAAATCTGAAAAAGTATTTACCTTTCTACATAAGAGAGAAGAAGGGCCTGGGTTTAATTATGTCTGCGATATTCCTGCTACACAAATATTTATCAAGTACTGACCATGTGTAAGGCATTAGAGAACCACAAAAATGAAAGATAGCATTTTTATTTAATAGAGGCAAGGGTCACGAAAGGAACTAGCTGCAAGAATTTTAAAGTATTAACTTATTGAGCACTTACTCTGTATAAGAGGCTCTGCTAACCACTTTACAATATGCATTATACAACTCACTGACTTAGGAAATGAGGTGGAAAATACTATTATTCTATTTTCCCCAGAGGAAGAAGGTACTGAAGTCACACACCAACACAGCTAAAGCCCCAATCAGAGTCTGATCTCCACCCATGGCTGTAACTAGGAAGATAAAGCAAAAAAAGAACATTTTTATGCCGTGGGGTAAAGAAAACAGTTATCATTCCCAGTTCCAAGTACCAGGGTCAGGTGATGCTTTGTTCTGACGAAATTCAAAGGAAAAGAAGACCATTACTCAGATTATTTTATTGCTCATTCAGCCAAAGAAAAGGCTATTTTATCTCAAATTTTAGCAATTTGATCTAGAAACTGATCAAGTAAAACAGACATGATCAAAACGTTTAAGGACAGGGGCCAGAGCAACAGTAAGGCATTGCCTTGCACACGCCCGACCTAGTTTGATCCCCGGCATCCCATATGGTCCCCAGAGCACTGCAAGGAGTAAGTCCTGACTGGTAAAGCTAGGAATAGCCCTTTAGCACTGCCGGGTATGACCCCAAATTTTTTTTTAAAAGACCTCAAAATTTATTTTAAAAAGACAAAAGCTTAAAGACAGATACTAGAATGCTAATTTTCTCATGACCACTCCATTAGTTCAGCAAAATGCCTTTTCGAAAGTAATTTTAACCAGTATCTCATTCCTGTCAAAATAAATGTGAGTTAGATAGAAGTTACGGAAATAAGACAGTGGGTACACTGCATATTTATATATCAGGTTGTGATTTTAATAAACAAAGCCCATTTTAACTTCTCGCTTTGAATGAGATCATAAAAGATGATACCTATTTTTTCAGGCTTGAGGAGCTTGAAAGAGACCGTTGAGGTTCCTTTGCCACCTGACTTGGTTGTGACAATAATGTCTCCTTTGTCGCTTTTGGCTTGTCCCACGCTGCATACTATTTTGCTCATGAGACATCCATTCCGCCGTCAGGAGGCAATTATGGCCACAAATGGTCAAACCTAAAATTAAAGCAAGCACATAACGAGGTTCAAAACCAACACCCAAACCTCCGACAGGGCTAGCATGTAAAGGCCCTTCCTCTGCTGACAGTAAGGCCAGGTCTTCCGCGATCCACCGAAAAGTAGAGAGATCAGTAAGATTTCCTCCCCAACAGTCATTTCTATGACTGGATATATTCAAGACTATTTGCAAAGAGACTGCCATCTCTATGGATTTTAGTTGATGTTTTACTCCAAGTACAGAATACCTCTTTAGAGCAGCGCCTCTCAGCCATTCATCTCCTCTGAGGGCTCCCAAGATATTCCAGGGCATCAGTACATAAACAAATAAATAGATAGACAGATAAATAAATGAAAGGGGACTGCTTTTGAATGTTTGGGGGATGGGGGGCACAGCATCAGAGCAGGGGACTAACAGAAGGGTTACAGGAAAGGTCAAAAGTGGTGACGATTGGGTGAGAAGTTGAGAGGTACTACTAAAGGAGAGTGAGTGAGTGTGTGTGTGTGTGTGTGTGTATGTGTGTAGGTAGGAGAGCAAGTGGGAGCAGCTGGGGGTTGTGCCACACCCAGAGGTGCTCAGAGCTTACTCCTGGCTCAAGAATCACTTATGCTGGGTCAGGGCACCATATATGACGCCGAGGACTGAACCTGGGTTGGCTGCATTCCCAGGCAAGTGCCTTACCTGCCTTGCTATCTCACCAACACATTAGATGGCATTTGAGTTTCTCCACACGTCAATGAAATTAGAAAATATGACCATAACAATTAAGTATGTCTAGGCAACCGGGTTACTAATATAGACTAAGAGAATCTTAAAGTGTTTTCAGAGGTAGTAAAGGGAAATTAGCACAATTACTAGATATCTGAGCTACTGATTTAAAATTCTATTATCATTCCCTACCTAATTTCCTAAAGACAACACCCACGCATTTTTACTAGCGCTCAGTTACATATGCCCTTACAGAATGTGTATCTTCTCTAATAGAATGGATGAAAGTAGGTCATTTTTTTCAGCTACCGCCTTGAGTCTGTAAATGCAGCTATGACATTGGGCATTAGTGGGTCACAAAGCAGGCATCTGCTTACATGGCATGTAGGTACCATGTAGGTCCTTACATGGCACCAGCGCTTCCTTCCTGCTCAACAGTGACGCGGGACTGGAGTTCACTCTGCTCTCACAGGAAACCTTCACTGCAAGGCGATGTACAGTCCCAGACCAGGCAAGCCACCGTGTGGCGACTGCCAGACAGGGAAGAACTGAAGTACCACAGTGTGAGAGCTCAAAGCCCGGACGGAGCACCAGTACTCCACAACTGGGAGACACAGCCAGATGGGCTGGTGCTAACTGTGTTTCCATACCCACAGAACTGAGACTAGTATGCTAAATATTTATGGAGAAACCCATCTGAACTGCATGTGACTGAGGCCCAGACACTTCACACTTTCTTTTCTCATTATTTCACTTTTTTATTCTGCTCAGCAGTCAGATTTGACAAATGCGATTTTTTCAGTCACTAGGAATATCTCAACTAATCCCAAATTTGGTGGGAAAAACCCAGGGAAGAATTACTCAAGGCGTTTGGGGTAACAGTTAAAAGTAAAGATGATAAATATGAACATCTTAACAATATTTATTAAAGTAATGAATTTTAGGGATTTCCCTAAAATATCTATTGTCCACATATGTAATTTTGTTTTTCTAATAACAGCATTAGATTCCTTTACAAACAAGTTTTCAGCTGGTATGTTTAATTGTATAATGGCAACTAAACAAATTTACATCAATTTTACTGTCTTCATATTCAAAAAAATCTTTAAGATAAAATATCTTTACTATCTTTCCTGATAGTCAATTTGTTTATGTTTAAATCATTTACCAAAATTAAAACTCTAAACAATTTAAGAGCTAGAATGTACCCTGGCATTCCACTCCTTCTTTAAAATAAGTAATGAGAAAAACTCAATGTATAATTGCTCAAAAAATATTTATACACACAAAATTGGTCTATGTATTTTTTTAATGACTGGGAATGATTTTAAACATGGGACTGTTTTAGATAAACAAGTGGCTACTTTATATCACTCTAGGTCAACATTGTATTATTAGTGTATTTTTCTCCTTTTTTTTTTTTTTTGCTTTCTTGGGTCATACTGGGCAATGCTCAGAGGTTACTCCCGGCTCTACACCCAGGAATTACTCTGGCAGTGCTTTCAGGGAACCATATGGGATGCTAGGGATCGAACCTGGGTCGGCCCTATCTGCTGTGCTATCGCTCCAGAGTGCCAATGATTCTGTGATTTCAAAAGTCACCTCACTTTAAAGAAGAACTAAAAATGTCAGCAGCAATGTAAATTCTTCCCTGTGTCCTCTCCAAAGAACTATGTAATGATTGGAGGGCCAGAGAGATAGTACAGTGGGTACGCACTTGCCTTGTGAGCAGACAACTCGGGTTAGATCCCTAACAGTTGTGTATAGTTGGTCCCCCAAGTCTACACCACTGGGTGTGGATCCACAATCAAAAAACAAAAAAAGTTAAAACTGGGAATGAATTTCATATATACAGACATAAAATCTTATAAACATGTTCAGAGCAGCCAAAATGAGTGATATACACAGGCTGGAACAAGGAGGGGAAAAATATCTACCCCAAACGACAGTTTCTTCATCTGGCTGGATCCACTATAAAAGTTCCTTGGATTTAATATGAACTTCATTTTAACTAAAAAAAAAGTTAATATTGACCATATAGATTAAGCATAGATTCAAAGAGATCATTTTAAATGTCATAAAAATTAAATCATAATATACGACCTATTTCTTACTCTCTTAAGCACAATTTTGCAAGGTTCCTGAAAACTAAGAAATCTGCTTCATGAAATATAATAACTTTTTTTGAGTAAATTGTAGAATTCCAAATATATTTTTAATAGTGTTTAACTTGGCCAGTGTAAATGTCATCAGAGTTAAAACACTTAAATAATTTAGTAGATTAAGTTTGCTTTTTTAAAAATGGGTTTTTTTGGCAGGTTGGAAGTTGAACCAGCACAAGGTTTATGAAAGTAATACACACTTAGTCAAAGACCGAAGAGCACTGCCTGAAGCTAAAGCAAGATTAAAATGTATACAGCCTAGTGCTGTCACCTTGGGGAACGCATATGACTGCCAGTTAAATTGGGAGACATGTCCTCTATTTATACTAGTTCCATGCATTCTCGAAGTTTATCCTATTTTCTGGGAATAAAGAAAAATTTGGAATGAGGTACTTCAAAAAACATGTCATAGATAAGACTTTCTCACAGGGGGTAAAAAATCTAGGGCTACAGATGCACGATGAGAGATGACTACGAGAATATCCCACCCGCATGGCAGAGCCTGGCAAGCTACCGTGTTGTATTTGATATGCCAAATACCAGGACTTCATTCCCATGACCTGATGGAATGGTTTGAGGCTCTTTATGTTCCTGGAGCAAGCAGATGCCCTTGGGCTACACTAGCATGTGAGAGGACATATGGAGATGTTACTGGTGCCTGCTCGAGCAAATCAATGAACAATGGGAAGACAAGTGATACAAGTGAAGTGAAGGGCTACAGACCTAGTACAGCAGGTAAGGTGCTTGCCTTGCACACAAGCCAACCAAAGTATGATGCCCAGCACCCCAAGACCAGGGAGTGGTCCCTGACCACAGAACCAGGAGTAAGTCCTCAGCACAGGAAATGGGTGTGGCCCATCAATCAAACAAAAAAAAAAAAAAGAAAGAAAAAGAAACCCACGTTAAAGTTGCTGAAGATTCAAACACCATGGTTAGAGAAATCCAAGGATGTGGGTGGAAGAGGAGGAACAGCTGTGAGGACCCGGCTTCAGTCATGGCAATATAATGACAAAAGATAAGACAGGAATTCAGGAGATTCCTGCATTTTGAGTCAGATTGTTCTGCCCAAGCACAGCGCTGCTTTGCCATCACATTCACCATTTCAAGATCCTATGTCTGGCCCATTATGAAGATGTGGTTCTCTTTAAATACAACGTGATCTCCGTCCTTACCTATGAGGTCCATGGGGCCAGTCCCCAAGTTTTCGCCTCTAATTGTGACCTTTGTCCATGGAATTCCTTCATTTGGAGAAATACCTGTCACAAGAGGAGGCTGACGAGATCGAGACATGGTGCTCTGTGGATCAAGTCACAGAAGTGTTCTGTTAAAAAGAGAATGGATTTTAAAAACACATTCACTGTCGACCAAGATAAGCACTGACTAAAACTAACAGAAAGCTGGACACAGGGAACAAAATACAGCAAGGATCCATCGTCTCACACACACACACACACACACACACACACACACACACACACACAGAGTTCCAAATATTTCAGTCTGCATTCATCAATATCAACTGCCAATATCAGCTGACTGAAGGACATTCTAGTTAGCACTGCAAGCAAGAGTCAAAGAATAACAGAAAAAAGAATCCCTCAGTCCCAGGACCTTTGAATATAATGAGAGAACTTCACTCCACCCTTGCTCTGCTACACCACCTTTAGAAATGCAATGCTAGAAGTGACAGAAATAGAGCAAAAGGGGCCATGGACTGTATCATTCCATTCATAGTTATAAAATGACTCAAGCTCAGCAACTGACAGAGGCTCAGTGAGGATTAGCAGTTCTCAACACTAGGGAAGAAGAGGGAGGGCAAAAAGGAAACGGAGAAACTGGCAAGGCACATGACCTTATTTTCTGTGACAGCAAACACTCCAAATTGACTACTATTTTTCAAATATTTAGTAAGTTTGTATCAAAACTGAATTATTGAAAACAATTATAAATCAAAACTACATCCAAACTATATAAATAGAATTAATTATACATCAAAACTACATCAGATTAACTTTCTGCTACTAATCAATTCTTTGTTTTGGACTACACCCAGTAGCACTCAGAACTTCCTCTTGGCTCTACGGCTTAGGGATCACTTGTGGGTGGAAGTCAGGGAACCCTATGAGGTCCAGGATTTGAGCCTAGGTTAGCCACCTGAAAGACAACTTCCTTACCCACCTTCCTTACCACTATCTCTCAGGCCCCTACAAATCAACTCTTAAAGAATACTCTTGGGGCGGTGATATCATATGTTCAGGGGTTACTCCTGACTGCACTCAAGAACTAGTCCTGGCAGCGTTCAAGGGAGCCATATGGGATGCTGGGAAATGAACCCGGAGGGCCACATGCAAGGCAAATGCCCTACCCCCGTGCTATTGCTCTGGCCCCTTAAAGTCTATTCTTAAAGCCAGAATCAAAAGATTAATGGTATTATTTTCACATTGAATATTAACAAAATATACACATCAGCAATGAATGAATTTATATTAAGTAAGCTACACTAGGTGATTCAAGAGTTTGGTAAATGTAAATTTTTAGTTTTGAAATAAGTATTCTTTTAATGGGACATACTAAAAATCAGTTGGTGAGCTTGAGTCATTTTATAACTATGAATGGAATAATACAGTTCATGGTCCCTTTTGCTCAGGTAGGCTGTATGCCTATCATAGAGTCCATTCATGTTTAAACATGGAAAAGAATGGGAAATTTTCTTTGAGAATTTGCTGCAAAACTATTCTAAATTGAAAAATGTAAAATTTAGCAAGGTAACATATATTAATAAAAAAGACTTTCAAGGAACTGGAGTGATACTACAGCAGGTTGGGCATTTGCCTTACATGTGGCCAACCCAGTTTCGATCCCGGCATCCCATATGGTCCCTCCAGCACTGCCAGAAGTAATTCCTGAGTGCAGAACCAGGAGTAAGCCCTGAGTGTGGCTGGGTATGATCTAAAAAGCCATAAAAGACTTTCAAAAGAGTAAATACAATATTTCAACACAAAGTTCCAACAACTGCTTTAATAAACTGAAACTTGATTGTAACAAAGATAACAAAGAAAAAAAATGAGTATTTGGGGAAAAATAGGATAATTAACCTGACTCACTGACTAATGTGTACAGACTTACTCTTAACAAAAGAAAATGACATATTCTACTAGCATGGAAAATCAACCCCCATCAAGTGATGATTTGATTCTCTTGACAGTCAAACCCTATCAACAGTAGTAAAGCAGGAAGCAGGAAGCACATGGGCTCAGCTGATACCTTCCAGAACTGAGATGAGGTCACATACATTCCTAAGCAAAAATATTCTACAGAGACAGAGAGCAGAGAGGGTGTGGGGCGGGGGGAGGGGGATGAGGTAAGGCAACAGGTAAGACACAGCCAATCTAGGGTCGATTCCTGGTACTCCAAGTGGTCCCCAAGCCCTGCAGGAAGATCCCTGAGCACAGAGCCAGGAGAATTGAGTGCTGCCAGGTGTAGGCTAAAAATCAACCAACAGCAAAACAAAACCGAGGAGATATTCTACGGCACTCACTTTCAGAAAAAAAAAATTACAATAAATTAGGAAATAGGCAAAGAAAAATGATCTGACATTTCCAAGGAAGAGAAATAAAATATCAGACTTCAGCTGTCCTTAGCATGGTGACTCTAATTCACTAGGAAGGAAAAGTTGGCAGAGTGGCACACAGAAAGGTACCAGCAGATTTAATCCAACTCTCAAGTCCTCTCCACTAAAGAACTATAACCTATGAAAGAGAAGCAACATTTCTTTTTTCTACAAGGCCACATGTCTAATTAGCTATTAAAAGTTTCCCCCTCAAGTGACATGTTCTGGTTCATTCTGGTGTAAAGTAAAAATTCAAATCCAAGCATCGCTCCAAAGCAATGAGAACATTTTCCTACTTTACTCCTCATTTTGAAGATCCATTTTGAGGACAGTCACAGAGGAGCTTAACTATGACGCTATCGCAATGTTCAAATCAAACAAAATTACATCTAACCATGACAGGCAATGTCCAGGCCACTCATGGATACTCGCAAATTAAAAAGCGTCAACTTTCTTAAGATTGAGAGTAGAACCCTGTTCCAACAAGTCAGAGGGAGCTGAAAAGTGAGTGCTCATTGCATGAGTCCATGTGTGAAATGAAATGACATTTCCTAGTACAGAGCATCATCTACACATCTTGAACATGGACAAACATTTACAAAAAGAAAACCAAGCCAATCTGCTATTTAATTTAGAAATATAAAAATCTTTTAAAATTTAAAAAAAAAAGAATATTAGCTTGCACATTGAATTATCCACAATATAAAAAAATTAGCTTATACACTGGATTATCCGCAATAGAGCCTACCATATAGTTCATACTAACTAATTACTTATGGAATAAAATATGGAAAGAGACATCTTTTAACCCATTTTAAATTAGAAATGTCCTGCTCTTGGGGCCAAAGAGGCAATATAGCAGGTCAGCAGCTTGCCCTGAACATGGCCAATCTGGGTTTGATTTCCAGAACCAAACATAGTCCTCTGCGCACTGCCAGCAGTGATTGCTGAGCACAGAGCCAGGGAAAAGACCTGAGTACTTTCAGGTGTGACCCAAAAACAAACAAAAAATATTTGAATTTCTGAAAAGTAAAAAAAGTAACCATTTCATTCTCAGTCAAGTGTCTATATCCTAAGAAAACAGAATTTTGTGGGGCTGGAGCAATAGTAAGGCAGCTAGGGCATTGGTCTTGCATACAGCTGATCCAAGTTCCATCACCAGCATCCTACATGGTCCCCAAGCCTGCCCTGAGTATTCCTGAGTATAGAGCCAGGAATATGAACTGAGCACCACTGAGTGTAGCAAAAAAAAAAAAAAGAAGAAGAAAAAAAAGAAAGAACATAGAATTTTGTTCTGAACATTTTAACATAGACAAAAGCTATAACTCTTGAAACAATTCTATAATTGAAACTGATTAGATAACAAAGCTCCAGTATTAAAATCAACAACTATAAAAAATCAATTTTTATGTGAAAATTGCTATATCTCATCATGGGTTTGTTAAGCCCTTGTCTTAAGAATTTATTAAGCTGTTTGCTGCTAGCTGAGTCTTCTCGTTACCGTTTTTGTTTGTTGCATTCAGTAGGCTTCTGTGCTGCTTTCTCATCTAATTTGGTGTGCTACTACTGGAATTTCAGTAGTGAGGAAGTAGGAAGTGTCACACAGCCGCAAATGTGGCCACGTGGTCCAGAGGCTTTAGGACATATGATCAGAGGCAATGAGTTGACATTGCGGCTGTAGGAGGTGGGAATGGCTTCGGAGGCTTCAGAAGTAGGAATGGGGAAAAGGAGGTTGCCCACCCCAACCCCAAGAAGATACCAGAGTTGTCAGCCTGGGTACCAGGGTACCTGAAATTATTATTCAATTGTACAACCCATGTCAGACTGAGAAAATTTTTAAAGGAAAAATTCTCACCAACTTTCATTAAATATTCATTTTCACAAAGATTTTCCGGGTGCAATAATACAAGGATCTCTGAAAATCTTTCATAAGATCTTTCTTATGTAAAGACACTGAAAGGCCTTAGAGATAATAAAATGAAGATACCAGAGTTGTCAGCCTGGGTACCAGGGTACCTGAAATTATTATTCAATTGTACAACCCATGTCAGACTGAGAAAATTTTTAAAGGAAAAATTCTCACCAACTTTCATTAAATATTCATTTTCACAAAGATTTTCACAAAGATTTTCACAAAGATTTTCCGGGTGCAATAATACAAGGATCTCTGAAAATCTTTCATAAGATCTTTCTTATGTAAAGACACTGAAAGGCCTTAGAGATAATAAAATGGTTAGGTCTTGCCTGTCGTATTGTGTTTTGGACTCTACCCTGGCACCCCATACTAACCCTGTTCCCACCAAGAGTGATCCCTGAGTGCAGAACCAGGACTTATGCCCTGAGCACAACTGGGTGCTCAACTGGGTGCCCACAAACAAAGACATTGAACAAAAGTTCAGTTTTGCAAATAAGCCTTTCTTAATTGAAATTATACACATTCTTATAAGCCAGAAGACCCCCCCCACTCCATGAGGACCTCCATTTTCCACATCCGGACCTCCTCCTTGTCAGAACTCCACCCAGCAGACCAGCCTATCACAGCCTGGCTCATCGAGATCCACCCTGCTGCAGTCTTTTTTTAATCCGGCCCAGAGCCTCACAATAAGCCAGACGACCCCGCCCCACTCCATGAGGACCTCCATTTTCCACATCCAGACTTCCCCTTGTCAGAACTCCACCCAGAAGACCAGCCTATCACAGCCTGGCTCATCGAGATCCACCCTGCTGCAGTCTTTTTTAATCCGCCCAGAGCCTCACAATAAGCCAGACGACCCCGCCCCCCACTCCATGAGGACCTCCATTTTCCACATCCAGACTTCCCCCTTGTCAGAACTCCACCCAGAAGACCAGCCTATCACAGCCCGGCTCACGGGCCACAAGCAGCCGCACAGTTCATCAATAAATGCTGGATTTTGAGATGACTACATGAATATGCTACCTGCATGGCAGAGCCTGGCAAGCTACCCGTGTTGTATTTGATATGCCAGATACCAGTAACAATTAAGCACCTTATTCCCATGACCTGATGGAATGGTTTGAGGCTCTTTATGTTCCTGGAGCAAGCAGGTACCCTTGGGCTCTACTTGCATGAGACAGGTCATATGGAGATGTTACTGGTACCCGCTGGAGCAAATCGAAGATGAACAGGAAGACAGTGATACACATTCTTTAAATATAGCCACTTAAAGCAATGGAAGAGGTAGGAATAAAATACACTGTTATTTGTGGGTCATACCCAGCTGTGCTCAAGGCGCACTCCTGGTTCTGCACTCAGGGATCACTCTTGGTGGGAACAGGGTTGGTATGGGGCGCCAGGGATAGAGTCCACATCACTTCACTTGTACAACTTGTCTTCCTGTTGTTCAGCTATTTGCTCAAGCAGGCACCATCTCCATACTGTGGCTAGCTAAGCGTGAGCCCAAGGGCATCTGTTTGCTCCAGGAACATGAAACCATTCCTTCAGGTCATGGGAATGAGGTCTATAACTGTTACTGTTTTTGGTATATCAAATACAAAACAGGTAGCTTGCCAGGCTCTGCCACGTGGGTGGTTCACAACACAATTTTAAAATTGTGTTTAAAATAAATAAAACCCTCTCTTTGTAGTGTTTCTCTAAAATAAAGAAATTAAAGAAGCTAAAATAATTTCTAAACTTGATACTATGATATGTCTAATATAAGGTTTGGTTGTTTTTATAGAATCATACTTTTTGACATGCAAAGTCCTTTTTTTACCTTCTGATGCATCAGAACTATCTGTTGAAAGCAGAATGATAAAGAGAAAACCACCTATTAGTAATGGTGTAAGAAGAAAAAATTACTGCAGTTATAGAGTAAGCTTTTCTCATTGGCAATATTCTGCTGAGTCTGTTAGCAACACGCAGAGAACTGCGAGCTACAGAGGGGCATGTAAAAGGGAGACAGTGCTGGGAGTTGAGTGGGGTTGTCACACATTCAGTGTATAGACAGAGCGGCAATTTATTACCTAAGAGCTTGTAGCTGAAGAACCACACTAGCAACTAGTATTCTCTCAGTTACCAAAGTTATAGTATTGCTTCACACACACACACACACACACACACACACACTATTTTGATCTATGTCCAGACAACTATTTGAGCCTGAATAGGAGAAAGAAATATGAGGATGTTCAGAGGAATTAATTAAGAGGCACTTCTTCGATTTCTTTGACATTGATAGTGGATCAATTTGTTCATTCACTGAATATACACATACATGTCAACTATCTTTATTCTCAGAGTAGCTACATTTAAAAAAAACAGTAGAGGTCTGTCATATGAATAAAGCAATAGAATATATACCAAATGGCCTCCTAGAAGAATAAAAATCAAGAGTGAAAAGCACACTCCCGATAGAAGCAAGCACTGAGCACATGCCGCTGGTTAGTTAATTTTCTATGGCGACAGTGACACAGAAAGGCTTCAGCATGCTCCTGCTCCTGGTAGTGTTTCTCTAAAACAAAGAAATTAAAGAAGCTTAGTTTAGCTTCTTTATTATTCTTTATTCTTAAATTATTTTATATCTAAACTTGATGCTTTGATTTGTTTAATGTAAGGGTTTGGTTGTTTTTATAGAATTAAATTTTGATGGCAAGCAAAATCCTTTCTACCTTCAAAGTGAAGGACACCTTCACACAAGGACAATACGACAACGTTCTCCAAAAATATTATGAACTTTTTTTCACTTCCATCTGACCTTTTTGATTAAGTAGCACATTAACTTGGTAGCCAGATTAATTTTTACATACAGATGTGCACTCACGCCCTCAGTCTCTGAACTAAGCTCTGCTCAAAACTTAATAGTTATGAACAGTTTGGAGCTCTGTTGCCTAAACTTGGGTGTTAGCATTTAACAAAAACCCTTGGTAATTTTTGTGTTCTCTGAAAGTATTTTCTGATAAATAAGGTGTCTAGTCCATCTCCAAGGTCTCTGTTATTTCTTGATTCTCTGCCAGCTGTACTTACCAGGGGAAGCTTTTAGAGTCAATTACTAATGCAAGTCTATTAAAACTCACACCCCTTCAGTTTAGCTCAAATTAAGTAAATTATATTATTCATTTTGAAATTTCTATGAAGCATTTTTTTACTATATTATTGGAAGGGTCTAAGTTTTCAGCTATTAATTCATATGTTAAAAGACTATCTACTGGATTTTCTTTAATTGCAAAATTTCTCTTCTTGTTCAGCAAGGTTTGTAAAGAATCATCCCTGGTTTTTCAAAAGTTATACTTTCAAAACTAAACCAGTAAAGCTTTACGTATATATTTTGTGAAAGTAACTGTAAAAAATAAATTATTAATAGATCACCATAGATGGGATTTAATAAAAAAAAATTCTTTTTTCAAGACAAAAATATAAAGTATTTTTTATTTAATAGCTTGCTCATTTTTAATATTAGAGACACAGAAGAAAAAGAGAAGACAGATTGAGAGAAAGAAGAAATGAAAAATTATTTTAAAAAAAACACCTTTACTGTAGTTTCAAAATCAGCACTTAATAAACCAAAACAAAAATTTGGAAGAGATGGTAGAAACAAGGATACTAAATTATTTGTAACTGCACAGAAAAAAAACCAAACCCAAGGGTCAATTTCCTCACTGTCAAATCATTGGTTTTTTATGCTCCTCTTGCATTTCCAGTCTAGAAAAATGCTGATGACAAGAGCCTTTTAAAATCACACTTAATCTTCACAGAGCTCAAAACTATTCATAAAGCAATTTTATAAAACTCAGAAGCTACACAGTAAATAGCGTTACAAAAAATTGAACTAGAACTCCAAAAGTTTGCTGAGTTAAAATATTACTTTTAGATTACTATTGAATACAACTATTTAATCTTCCCGTTCCTACAAGTAATGAATCAGAACCTCTTCGATCTATAAAACTTCTCCAAATAACTTGCCTTATTCTTGTGTTTCTGGGTTCTCTCCACACCAGGAACAGAATTTAGAAATCAGCAAAGCCAAATAAATTAACAAATTTATATATGTTATCACCAAATCCAGTAGGAAACTATTCATCGCTGATGAAAATGTAGTCACGGGAATTTACTGTGTCTGTAAAAATAAAGGCTGCCAAGTTAAAGGCTCCCTTATTGCATAATAAGTCACTAACAAATTAAATTTTTTAAATGGAAGAATATGAAGCCCCATGAGACCTTTAATCACTGTGCCGACCTTTACTACCTTCCTTTCAATCTCTCAAAATAATGAAATACTAAAACCTAATTTCTAAGTGGAATAAAGGCTAACTTAATGCATCCAAGTTACCCACACAAAAAAATATTTTTTTTTTTTGGTCCACATGAATTAAAGTATTTCCAAGGACCCTGAGTAAGATGCAGTTTTCTAAAGTCTGGTCAGCATTTCAAATCCTGTAGATGTTACCTCTAAAACCATGAGCTACAAAAACCTTAAGGCCGGCGCTGGGTGGGTCAGGCTGATGAAAATGTTCAGTATCTCTTACCTCTCCATAGACGGAGCTCATTGAATTAACGAAAAGGGAAAAAGGAACAAGGCCTCAGAGAGTGTTTATAGATGTTTTAAAAGGATGCAGTTCCTATTTTACACAGCATCGTTTTCTAATAAAACAGAAAGCGGGCCTTCAGGGCAAAGCTCTCACAGGCACCATCCCGGGCCCACGAAAGGGTCAGCCGCTGGACACCCCACCCCACTCGACCCCACCCCCAAATAATCCGTATCCAACAACTTTTCCAGGTTTGGTTTTTTTTTTTTTTTTTTTGCACTACGATCCTGTTCACCGGTTTTGCAAAGACCACAGGCTTTTTACTTTTCTTTTTAACCCTACGGGCAGTTTCCATGCGGCGGGCACGAGACACCTTCATGAAGCACAGGACGATGCAGTTAGGGTCTTGCTCAGACAGCCAAGGGAGGCCACGGTGGGAGGACCCGCTACCTCCTGCTGTCCATGCACACGTGGCCCAAACTGGGGGTCCCGGTCCCAGGGGGCATCTCATTAGGGCCCCGGGGTTGTTGCTGTGGCTCTTCATCGCCCACACACGCATCACCAAGCTCAGCATACCGGGTCGGGGGCTGGCTTCCTCCCACTAGCACGTCCTTGTCAGGGCCACGCAGGGCCCGGGAAGCGGAAGTGGCAGAGGCACCACTTCGGGCCCTGGAAGCAGAAGTGATGGACGGCAGCACCACTAGCCAGGCTGGGAAGTCAGCCCCAAGCCCCCTGGGGGGGGCTTATGCAGCTCTTGGGTCGTAGGCCAGCCGTGGAGGGCAAAAGAAAGGCTGCAGACCTGAGACCCCCCACCCCAGAACTCGGTCTCCATTGCCCTCCCTAGCTTCCCTCCACCTCCAAAAAGCTCCACTCTGCACTCCTGAGTGGAAGTAACAGAAGCAGACGCTTCCAAATACTCTTCTCAGCTCCTAACGGTGAAAATGAAATCCCCCGCTAGGAAGAGAGCCTTTGGCACTCTGCTGGCACACTGCACAGATGCTGTCCTGTCAGGGCAGGGGGCAGCTATAGCTGCTTGTTTGACAGAACCGTAACGGGTCAGGCAGAAGTTGTGCAATGCGATTTTTCCACATGAAGCATGTCGCTTTGTAGGTAAGTACTGCATTCAAATGATATCAGAAATCTGTTATGAATAAAGCAAACTTTTTCTCTAAAATGCTCCAATTTATTTTTCCTTTTGGGTCACACCCTGCGATGCTTGAGGTTACTCCTGGTAATGCTCTGGGGACCATATGCGCGGGGATGTCGGAAATCAAACCCGGTTGGCCTCGCAAGGCAAATGCCCTACCTGCTGTGCTACTGCTCCGGCCCCTCTAGAATGCTTTTTCCCCAGATATTTTTCCAGGTATTTCCCTCCATTACATTTGAAGGGACTGAACTTGCTGGCTAATGATGTTCTAGCAAACTGTCCTCAAAAAAAGATTTATAATGGCGTCCCGCCAGCAACACTGGGTATTGCCACCAATCCTGATAGGTAAAATGAAAGACGAAAGAAAGGGAGAGTTAGGGAATTAAAGGTGAGGAGAGGCCAATCCCTTGCAGGTGAAATTCCATATTCTGAACAATCAGCCAACATCCTTGGAGAATCCTTAAACTTCAGGGGAAGGGGGGGGGCGGGGGGGAGGAGGCTAGCACAAAACGGCCCTAGGCAGTGTGAGCTTGCAGTTCCCAAGACAACTATGAAAGGTTTCGGCTTTCACTGGGAGTATGTGGGTCTTTGTTTAAGGACCAAGGCATCATTTTTACTAGGTTTATGTCCCTTGATGTTAAGATCTCTGATAAGAAGTTAATCCTCTCTGTATCTATATTAAACCAGAACACATACTGTCAATAGCTCCCCCTCCCATTAATCGGGTCTTTTCACATTGTTTATGGTGCTCTTTGCCCCAAGGAAACTGGAGCCATTAATGTCAAACCTCTAGAGAGGTTCTTTCTTTGTGGAGTCATTCTTTCAAAAGTCCCGTTTCTTGTACTTTTAGGTACTATTAGTTTCTCATCTGTCTAATTACTTAATTCATTTGGAATTACTTTAGAGTACTGAAGAACTAACTGGCCACAATACCATTTCACAAAACATCTGATGTTTTCCTCCACTGATCTGAAACATCACTTTAATTACTGACAATTCTCACTTTTCAGTCTAATTCTGGACCACTTACCCATTTTCTACCTACAGAATGATTTAATATCTCTATATTACAATTGAATGTCTAATACAACAATTCATCTTTAACAAGTTCTCTTAGCCATTCTATCATAGGTTTTGGTCCTGGTAAACTTTATTTAGTCGGATTCTAAAATAAACAAGACATTTTTGTTTCGCTTCATTTTGTGTCGGGGCTCCCCTCATGCCACATGTGCTCATGGTTTACTCCTGGCTCTGTGCTCAGAGATCTCTTGTGGTGGTGGCTCAGGTGCCCAGATGTGCTCGAGATCTAACCCAGGTCAGTGACATGCAAGGCACCACCTTAACCTGTACTATCTCTCCAGGTCCTCTTACAAGATTTTGAGGGGAATGGTGACTGTTGACACACTAGATTTATACTTCTTTTGTTTTTGTCTATGTAGGTCAATTAGAAGGAAAGGGATTTTTTTTTTGGTCTTTTTCCATACTCTAATAATGTACACCAGACTTTCTGAACAGTATTGGTCTATAACACAAGTATGGGATACCAGTGAATCGCCAATGACAAATATCAGCATTTTAAAAATCTATAGCATTCACTATCATTTTGTCAATGAAATTTTCAGCTCTTCACAGAGGAAGCTCATGTGGTTTGCCTTGAAGGCAGAATTCACTGAACCCTCAACTGAAATCATTTTCCAGAGGCTCTTTTATGTTCCTTACTCTCCTCAAATACCATAATCGCTTTTGTCTCTTATTTTTCAGTATTTATGATTCAGTATTTATGACTCACTTATTTTAACTGCTTTAATTGCCTGGCTGATATTTCCAAAACAATTGGAAATATTGTTGAAATACTGCTGAAAAATAGAAGCGGTAGCAAATATCTGTCTTCTTTGTAGCAGGACTGCCCTCAAGAGGTAATTTTCAATTACTTCTCCTGTTTAGCATTTTAACTTATGGCGTTTGCTACTGACATTATGTAGCTCATTTCAATAGCACTATTAATTATATGTAGTCAAAATGAATGCATGTAATTCTCAAATAAAATGAAGCAATAAATTTTCTATTGAAACAGTAGTCTGGGCACATACGCTGCCTGAGCACATATATCACCCGCATCTCCCCTCTTGAGATGTGGACTTTCATACCTAATTCCGGGGCTCTCTCCATCCTGGGAGAAGCCCACATTCTCTCCCCTCCATCCCTTCCTCTGAGTTTCCAAATAAAATCTGTTTAACTTCAAAAAAGAAAGAAAAAGCAGTCTGTACCTTAGAAATAAACATTACATGAGTCCATTTTATTAGCCCAAATGTAGCTTTAGTTACCATCTAATTATTTATTAGGGAGTACTACATCCTTAAACATTTTTACAACTAGTCAGAAGTTTTCTTCTCCTGTACATTTTTGCTTCTTTATTGTATATTCAGAAGCAGTTTAGAAATATGTTGAGTATTTTTTTCACCAAGCACTCTGATGACCTTAGGGATTGAAATTTTTTTTTTTTTTTTTTTTTTTTTTGCTTTTTGGATCACACCCGGCAATGCTCAGGGGCTGCTCCTGGCTCTGCACTCAGGAATTACTCCTGGCGGTGCTCGGGGACCATATGGGATGCCGGAATCGAACCGGGCCGGCATGGGCCTGCCGCGTGCAAGGCAAACGCCCTACCCGCTGGGCTATCGCTCCGGCCCCTGGGGATTGAAATTTTTATACTTGAAATGATAGTTATTGAAATAGTACAGACATATCCTGCCTCTCAGTATTTTTTATTTTTACTGGATTATAAAAAAAAATCTATTTTTTGTGTCTAACTGGTATTATTAGTTGGGAGTTGTCTTTATCACAATGAATCCATATTTTTTTTAAATCTTAAGACAATTTTAGTATATTTTTCAGAAAGTCAGATGTCACATTCTGACTTTCAAATTCAATGAGAAACTACTTTCTTCTAAAGCTGTAAAAGAAATAACCTTTTCACTAACTTCATCTATAACTGTACCCTTTTCTATGATCAGACTTGTTAAACTTTATGATTTTTATAATAATAGTTCTGGATGTAAGCTAAGCATTCAGTTTTTTTTTTTTTCCAGAAGAGTTGTTACCTAATTCACCATATGGAGTGTCAGTAGTTTTTCATTCCTCTTCCTTACACTTTCTTTATCTAAGAGAAGACTAATTTCCATTTGTCTCCATCTGCTGTACTTAACAGTAACGTTTAAATTATTATTTTATTGCCTATACTGTTGGTCATATAACATAGACTCTGCTATGCCATAGTTTCACTGCTCATTTGATAATGACCTGAATTTAAAATTTCTCTTTTAACCTAGATAAATTTTATAAAATGTTTATAAAAATATTCCAACTTAAAAAATTGTTTTTTTTTTAACTAAAATGTTTTTAAACTTTTAAAAAATACTAAAAAGTTAGTTTCTTTTAAACTAATTCTAGTTCTACTTGCCTTGGTGTTTTTGGCTTGGTGGTGGGGATCAAACCCAGGGCCTCACACATGCAAATCAAGTATTCTACTGCTGAGCTACAGCCCCAGCCCTTGGTTCTTATTCCTGTTTGTTTACTCTTTGTTTACTCTTTAAATAATGGAGCCTATAAATGGCTTAATGTAGGGATTTATTGAGGTTTCTTTGGTGGAATCCTTTCATTTACTTACCAATGAGCTTCCCAACTACATATTTTAGGTAAGAAGTCAGCAGACTGAGGCTGGAGCGATAGCCCAGTGGGTAGGGCTTTTGCCTTGCATGCGGCTGGCCCATGCCAGCCTGGGCTCGATCCCGGCATCCCATATGGTCCTCTGAGCACTGCCAGGAGTAATTCCTGAGTGCAGAGCCAGGAGAAACCCCTGAGCATTGCCGGGTGTGACCCAAAAAAGAAAAAAATATATAAAATAAATAAAGAAGTCAGCAAACTAAAGCAATAGAGAAATAGAATCTGACACCTGTTTGGGTGAATAGTGTTTTGGGGGGAAATAGCCCTTTGCACTAATTTCCACTGTCTGTGGTCCTTTTCTGTAGTAGCAGAGTGGTTTTTACATCACAAACCCGATGGGCCAAAACACCTACACCAATTACTCTCAGAAAGAGTGCGCCTGCCCCCGACAGTTGGTCTGTAGCTGATACTCCCTATCCTAACACCAGCCCTATTTGAAGCACTTTCCACTGAAACACCCTAATCTTCCAGCTCTTTGGTCAGGCTCCTCTGAAAAGTAATGATAAGACATGTCAGAATTAAGTTTCCTATTGTGATGGAACATTTCAGAAACTAAGAGAAAGTCGAAACCATCAGATATTTATAATTTCTTTGTCCTGGAAGTCATATAGATGCAAAAAGTGAATAAATCCTTCAAATAATACTTAGGATAACAATCAGATTTTCAAGACCTGTTCTAGCTTTTTTTCAGAAATTAAAGTCTTAAATCAGTATGATTGTAGGGAAGTGAGAGATTTGGCACAGTTTTTATTAAAACACTTTACAAGGGTTTTGGTGGTAGAGTTTTTCCCCCTGTAAGAGCCTAATTTTTGAAGAGGGTACAAAAAGCCAGTGGAAAGTACAAGTAATTCAATGTACAAATGTACTTTTGTACAGTGAATTACTTGTACAAGTGTATAAATGTACATTCAATGTACAGTGTACAAATATAATTCAATACAAATGTACCCTTTGCCACCCTCGCATGTAGTTTTGTCTGTTATTAGCACTTTGCATAAGCGTGAGTCAACCCTTAGAACTGACCAGCCTATAATATGACATTATTAACTAAATGCCACTGTTTGCATTAGAGCTGACTCTTTGTGTTCTGCGTTCTCTGAGTTTGGACAAAGGCACCATCAGGCTATCATACAGAATATTGCCTTAAAATATTTTAAGGTGACTTTTTTAAAATATTTTAAGTGACTTTTTCTCACTAGTGCATCAATCATACTACTTAAACTTTTATTGCTAGTCAGCCTAGAGTTCACATTCACATGCATGATTGATCTAGCTTCAAGTAACACCACATCACTTACCAAAGCACCGGAAGTGAAGTGCGTTCCTAACAGAGAAAGGCCTATTTCTCCTTCCTCTCCGTAGAACACTGCTCTCATTCATTTCAGCCATTTACTTTGTTGCTATTACTACACTGAACAAATTACTAGGCGAGATCTCTCCAAACTAAGAAGAAACCGAGTCTCATCTTCATTAATTCTTCCCTTTCCTTCACCTTATTTCACTGACCAAGGTATCACACACATTTGTTTGCTGTGTCCCAGACACTGCCAACTTTACTCTGGTATCTGACGTCCCAGAAGCAGAGCTGCAAGGACAGCAGGCAAGAAGGATGAGGCACAGGATGGAACTCACAGACTCACGCGGGCGGGCGTCCAGCCTGCAGCGCTGAGCAATCCCTGAGGCCCTGGTTTTCACTTACTCTTCTCCAGGGCTCCTTTTCTTAGCATGGATCCAAGTTTCTGACCTGTATCATTTTCTTTTACTCTAATAATTTTCCCTGACATGAAGGCTGATTAAAGACAACAATCCTCCCATTTTTATCTGAGAAAATATTTCTCACTCACTTTAAAGGTTAATGCTGCTTACAAACGAAACTTGATTTTTTAAGCGTTTTTGATACTTCAATTTTCTCTTTTTCCTCTCTCTTTTTTTAGTACTTTTTTTTAAGTTTTGTTTTTTGGACCACACCCAGCAATGCTCAGGGATGATTCCTGGCTATGAGCTGAAGAATTACTCCTGGTGGCACTCAAGGGACCATATGGGATGCTGGGGATTGAACTAGGGCTGGCCACATACAAGGCAAGTGCCCTAGCTGCTGCACCATCTCTCTCTGGTCCTAATACTTTGCTTTCTTATTCTACTCTTCTTATTTGCATGGGGTTCTGAAAAGAAATTCAACATAATTACTATCCCTGATTCCAGCTTTAAAAACCAGTTTTTCAAAGTAAAAGAGTAACAAGTGGCCAAGGAAAACAGAACCAGAACATCAGAACTTTTGTCAGGAGTGCCGAGCTTTGGCACAACAGGATATAAATAGCCTATGGGCTTTTATACATTAAAAACTCCACTCCTAGGTGCCAATGGCAGACCCCGAGTTCATGATCAAACTGTCAGGGTGTGACCCAAATATAACCCTTACCCTAAGAAAAATATCTGCCACACATCCTAATTATACTGACCTCAGCCACAGAAGGGACTCTTGGCTTTGCACTAAACCCTTCTCTAATACCCTGCTAACACAAGAATAAAGGACCTGTGGAGGGCCCAGGTTTGATCTCTACCGCTACATAGGTCCCAGCACCTCCAGGTGTGACCCCCAAACATATAGCCAAGAGCCCCTGGTGTGGCCCAAACAACAACAAAGAAGAAACAAAATCAGGGCTGGAGAGAGCACATGCATGAGGTGCTTGTGTTGCATCGACCACCCCAGATTCACTGCTTGGCACTTCATATGGATCCTGGGCACTGCCATGGGTCACTCCCTGAGCACGACCGAAAGTGTGGTCTCCAGAAAAAATAAAATACAAAGGCACTCAGAGGAAAGCCTCAGTATGGGCGAATATCACTGTCTTCAACTGAGATCTCAAGTACAAGGGCAGGCATGCCCTTAACCAGAAACTGAGACCTAGCATCACTTCTAATCAAAGTCTGCTGTCATGCAAAGCTTAAAGGGTAATAGGCATCTACAACTCCAAGGCAGAAACCAAGTGAAGAAAGAGGTCATACTGGTCACAGAGCCCAAGCCAGCAGGCAGGTGTGGCCCACCCACCCGCTCAGACCACTCCGGCTGAGGGCTTTATCGCCCTGTACAGTGCCAGACCAAAGCATGGCCGTCACACACAGCGCAAACTGCTGACAGAGCATTTCCTTCCTTCATACAGCTCTGGGGGAAAGTACTAACAAATAATAGTGAGGGAATTAGTTCAGCCTTAGAAGTGGCTCATTTATTTACTCTTTTAGCTAGCCCTGGGGCCACAGCTCCTCCAGAGCATTCACGTATATTGTTTATTAAAAGAAGAAAATTGGGAGCCAGAGAGATAGTGCAGGGGTGAAGGTAGCTGCCTAACCTAAAGTCAACCCCATTTCCATCCCCAGTACCTCATACGGTCCCCTGAGCCCCCAGGAGTGATCCCTGAGCTGAGCCAGGAGTATGCCCTGAGCACTGGCAGGCGGCTCTGGCATAACGGATGCCAGCCCCAGTTCCCATCAGTGTGAAGCACAATGACTTCATGGGTAAATCACTGGCCTCAGCACCAGGCCTCCGTTGAGCAGGTCTAGTGGAAGGGCTGGAGAGTCACGGATCAGTGGGAAAGCCACAGCTGTGGGAGCCAGCAGACAGAGCGCTAACCCCAGAGCTCCCATTGCTCCAGGCCCGATTGCTTTGGGGTCCTTCCTCTCTTCCTGTCCTCTCTGTGAAACGGAAATGCCCGCTAACCTCACAGGACCTAAACGACCGCAGCTCTGCCAAAGTCAGAGTTCCCGTGTGAGTGAGCCCAGCTGCCGCTATACAGGACGCTCAGTGCCTGCGCTGGGGCCGGGGTCACTAGCCTGCCAGGGAGGCCGTATCCTTCCTCTGACTGCAAACGGAAAAGATGTAATGACGAGAGAAGAGAGAAAATTGTGGGATTCCTGCTGTACACTTGGGTAAGAAATACTAGAGAAGTGATGTGGAGAGGAGAGAGCTGGGGAGGACCGAGCAAGCACAAACAACAGCAATTTCCCAGTGGGGACTGCAGGCTGACCCACAGAGGCAGATACCAGCGCCTGGATGCCAGAGCACTGCACCACGGAACAGGCCAGCAAATTCCAAACACTCTTCATGCGGCAGGGTCGCGAGAGCCAAAAGAACAAGCCCTTGTACCCTTCAAAACACACAACTGTTTTATTTCCTGCTTCCTGATCTTTTTTTTATTGGCTCTGGGGAGAAGCTCCCCTGTGGTGCTCAGGAGGCATGGGGGACCCACTGGAAATTCTCAGCCAATCAGACAGGAGGCTTAGTGCAGGGGCCTAAGGGTGCAGAGCTGCTCAGCTCCACAATGCTAGGCTTGACCTGGATGGTGCCCAGGAGCCTCCAGAGCTGAGGCCAGAGGTGCATGAGGGGCTCGGGACACTGGGCTCAAACCTGGGCCAGGCGCATGCTAGGTAGGTCCCTTCACCACTGTACTATCACCTGCCCTTGCTTCTTAATCTTAACATGTTAACTGCAATGCCCAAGAAGCTTAACTCTCTTTTTGAGTCCAAAGTCCCATCTTCCAGGGTCAGAGAGATATGGAATGGGTAGATCACTTGCCTTTGTTTGAGCCCCAGCATCTCATGGTCCCCTGAGCACCACCAGGAATGATGCCTGAGCTGGCTAGGTATGGCGCTAGACCTCCCCCCACCTACTCCACCACCCACAGATCCGAAGCACTGCCTTGGAAAAGAGCGATCTCTCCCACTCGAGGAGAGACACGATTCCTGGTCCTGACCCATGTCCCATGCGCTCTTCTTTAAACCAACCATCTCTGTCACAAGAATCACCCCCACACACTACTCCGAGATGGTGCTCGCTAACCAGCTCAGTCCCTCAGCATGCCAGCTCCTATCAATACTCAACCAGAGGAACCATCTAGATCAAGGCATTGTTCATGCCACAGGAAAAAACTAGCAAGACGCCGCTCTTCCCTGGGCTGTGCCTGCGCAGCAACACGGCCCTCAGGTGTACACTTGGACTCTGATAGCACCGTGTTGACCAGTGTGACTGACTTCTGATGTGGTCTCTTAACGGGAAGGCCCAGGAGGTGACCAGTTGGCCATGCTCTTAGCACTCCCATACTGATAACCTGTACCTAGATAGAAGTTCTAAAAGAATGTTTTGACAGGACTGACCACCTCAAGGCATCTTTTTGGGATAAACTGAGTTAAGAGCAGAAGGCCCAGGGGCCAGAGGGATAGCCCAGCGGTAGGGCATTTGCCTTGCTCAAGCCGGCCTGTGGCTGCCTGGGTTCGATCCCGGCATCCCATATGGTCCCCCCAAGCACCACCAGGGAGTAATTCCTGAAGCGTCACCAGGTGTGACCCAAAAAGCAAAAAAAAAAAAAAAAAAAAAAAGAGCAGAAGGAGGCCCATAGAAAGCGGGATGGGAAGGGAGGAAAGCGTCCGCTTCCAGGCAAGAGAGCCGAGGCCAAAAGCAGAGGCAAGAGATACGTAGATGCAGCCAATGGGAATGTCAGCGCCTACAGGTTTCCCATCTCTGTGCGACAAACCCACCACCCCAAGCCCACTCCACCAGGCTGCAGGTCCCCCAGTTAATGAAGCAGTAAGACAATGCCAAGTCCCCAGGGATACCAAGAGCATGTTTGCTTAAGTACAGAAAGGCCTGACCACGAGCACAGGACACAAACAAGAGTGCGGCTGGGCCGCGTCAACAGGGGATAAATTAGGATAAAAACAAAAACCAACACCGTGTGCTGCAGAACAACAAAGTGCCACTTGTCTCCGCTTGTCAAAGCCTCTGGCCAATCTATGCCGCTATCACTGATGACAAACTTGCTAACTACAGTAAACGGGCAGGCCAAGAACCAAGGAGGCCCCACCGTCAGCCTCAGTTGGTTCCTTGCTCAAATGCAACCCCCAGGTGCTTCCCAGTGTGGTTACTCTCCCTACACTAACAGAGCTTTTAAATCCCTGTCGAACCTCCCTCACTATCCCTCCAAAGAAAACTTCTCCAGGGCCCTAGATCTTGACAGAGTGACAGCAAATTAATCAGAGCACTCAGCGGTGCCATTAACATTTGGGGGCCCACAAGGGATTAAGCAGGCAGATGCCAGGGAGAGGGCTAGAGGGCCAGTCTGCCTGTCGGTCGGTCTGTCTGTCCGGGAGGGTTTGCAGCAGTAAAGCAATGAGCAGGGAACTCAAGGCTTCCGAGAAACTCCGGGCACAGTTCCGGCATCCGAAATAAATTAAAGTAAACAGTCTCGCTCGCTCTCATCCACCCTGTTAGCAGCCTCTCAGCCGAGCGGGGACCACACACTCAGACCACACAGCGCCGGCTCAACTCCTTGCACGCAACAGGGACAAGCTGTCACCAGGCAAAAGGGGTGGGGACTGGGGTGGGGCGGGGCCGCCCTATGCCCCTGCTGCAGGATGCTGGGACTTGGGTGCAGAGAAGGCAAGAGCTTGGCCTGGGGAAATCCTGACCTCTTCTCCCCCCTCAACCAATTTAGGAGCCGATGAAGGATTAACAAAGCATCCATTTAACATCAATTAACCCTGATCCATCACGGATCCAGAGAGCAGATCGCCATTATGAAAGCATTTCACTGAAACCAAAGGCAAAAAGCCCCTTTTCCTTTCTCTCCTGGTTTAGAATCTAGACCGAACTGTGTGCTCCTGCAGATTGCTGCCGCTTTTCATCCATCTCATCCATCTCTCTGCCTCTTTGCATTAAAGAAACATAAGGGGGGTGGGAGGGGGAGAATGTGAAAATGCTGCCGCCCGGGAGGTTAGACAGGTTTCATTTTCTAATTTCCCCTCATTTCATTCTGGCACAATTTACTGGTAGAATCAAATTCTTCTTCAGAGCTTCAGACAATCAGCGAAGAATCATCCCACCTGCAGCGGATCCTCACCGCCACTCTGCCTAGCCGCCATCATCTTCACCCCAAGACCCAGGAGGTCTCACCCTGCTCGCACCTGTCTTAGGTCCAAAGAAGCCCAGAAAAATCTCCCTGCAGAGCTGACTCATGATTTTTCCCCACACATGCTCGTGGACTCCGGCTCCCCACACCCCAACAAAACCAAACATCTTCCTGGAGTGACAGGCACCTGGACCCTGAGTCAGGCACGTCCCCAGGGCTGGGCTGGCTCCAAAGGACTCTCTGAGAGGGGCAAGTGGTCAGTTACTTTCTTCCCAGAGCAGAGGCAGGTCACACTCCACTGGCACTGGCCACTCTGATTCCCAGGGAAGGAGCACAGGCTGCTACAGGTCAAGCCCAGGAGTGTGGAAGCACCTGTCCTCTCAAATCTCCTCCTCAAAATTGAGGTGAATAAAAAAATCCAACCACATGCACTTCTGAGCCAACCCCTGAGGTCCACACTACACTCAGAAAACTCCAGGTTCTCTGCAGAGGCCTGTACGACCAGAGAAAAGATCTGTCCAGAGATCTGTAGACAGATCTCGTCCCTCCTTCGTCACCATGCCCAGAGCAGACTTGAAACAGATTGTTGGAATAAAACCAGAATTAGCCTTAGTTCTCTTAGAAGAAAATGCAACTATTTAAATAACAGAGAAAAAAGTTTTTTTTATTGCTGAGGATTTTTTTGTGGGATTGTGTGTGTTTGTTTGTTTGTTTTGGATGGGGGAATGAACAACATCCCTCTAGATAGGATGTTTGGACAAATGGAGTCAAAAGGAAGAGGACACGGATTTGCTCGTGAGAAACGGTCCAGGCATCCAGAGTCGAGCAGACAGCAGGAAAGTGGGCAATCTGGCACTCCAGAGCATCCCATAACTGACTGTTATGTAAATACTTGATCACACAACTATTCTCTTAAAACGAGGGCTAGATTCTATCTCAAGTAGAAGAATTAATTAAAAGTCTCCTTTATTTCCCAGAAACTAAGAAGCATTTTTCTTGCTCAGCATGTTCTGAATTACCAGATACTCCTCAGTCACAAAACGTGTGGCTACCTGGAAACCGTTAAAATGACACCAGCCTTCTTTCTCTTGAATAGCCCCACCTATGTCACAATGAAACCCAAGGGAGGAAAATATGGCTAGTCTTTTCCTAGTGGGAGAAAAGAGCTCTGAGAATGGTTCAGGAGATGGAGATAAGAACATTCCTTTTTCCTCTTCTTTCTCTTCCCTTCTCTCTCCTCCCTCTCACTCAGGAGCAAGCAGAAGCAGAATGACCAAGGATTGAGAGTTCAGCTTAGAAGGGAAGAGAAATCCTCGGGGTGGGGGCTGGGGCGGGCGTAAGGAGCAGAAGAGGCGCCTCGCTTGGCGTTTGGCTGTAGTTCTGCTGGGCAGGAGATGAGCAGCTGCATGCAGATGTTCCCGAGGCAGGGGTGGTGGCGAAGGGCAGAGCCTGTCACCCGGTTGTCTCAGGGCCACAGCAACTCTTCCAAAGGACCCTGAGAAGAGTGGAATACGCTTCGGCTGGATTCAGGAGAAAACAGAAGCAAGCGCTGAAAAGGAAAACTCAAGATTCCATAACAGCCAGATTGGATTGAGACCCCGGTGTTCTGGGATCAGAGGCTGGGTCTCCTCTGCTGGTGTCAATGACTCAGTTCCAGCAGGAATGGAGGTGAGGGCTGAGACCATCCAGGTGCATAATCAGGCCAGGGCTGCTCGTGGATGAATGATGATGATACAGCTCCGCACACTGGATGAGCAGCGGGGGAGTGGGGGCTTACGGATGAGACCCCAGAGGCAGGACTGACGGGTCTTCCTAACCCCACCAGCCACGGCGGCAGCACCTCTCCCCGGCACCCTCCACGCAGCAGGCCCTACTTTCTTCGCTGGCCCTCGTGCTGACATTAGCGTCCCTCCATTTCCGGGTCCTGCCCACACCTCTGCCAGAGACCCCCTTTATTAAAACTTCCTGATTTGAACCATCTGGCATGAACTGGCATTCCTGGGGACATCCTGACTTCAGGCCCCGACATGCAGGTCAACCACACTGGAACTTCCTTTAAAAAGAAACAGGAGCCAGGATGGAGAGCTGGTGCCTCCCAGGTATGAGGCCCTGGGTTCCAGCTTTAACACTAACACCCGTCCATTCCCAAATATTTTTAAATCAAAATTAAATGACATCCTGGTCTGCTGGTCTGCTGGTCACCCACCCAGCAGACCAGACTATCACAGCCTAGATCATCGACAGCCACCCTGCAGCAGTTTTTTTTTTTTCAATCCGCCCAAGTATGCTGGAACCAGAGACTCTCAGACATGGGGCAGAGCTGCTACTTGCTCTCCCCTGTGCCCAGCTGCAGGTGAGGCGCCCAGGAGGCATGGCGATTTCTAGCCCTGGCCTGTCACCCCAGCTGAGCCTCACAACAAGCCAGACCTCCCTCCCCTACTCCATGGGGCCGCCATTTTCCACATCCAGACTTCCCTCTTGTCACAACTCCACCCAGCAGACCAGACTATCACAGCCCGGCTCAAGGCTGCCGCTAGCGGCCGCGCGGTTCATCGATAAATGCTTTCTTTAGAGGTGACTACAACAGTATGCCACCCGCATGGCAAGCCTGGCATGCTGTTCGTGTAGTATTTCATATGCCAAATACCAGTAACATTTATATTAGGTCATTCCCGTGACCTAATATAATCTTTGAGGCTCTTTATGTTCCTGGAGCAAGCAGATGCCTTTGGGTTCTACCTGCATGAGACAGGACATATGGAGATATTACTGGTGCCTGCTCTAGCAAATAGATGATGAACGGGAAGATAGTGATAGTGAAATGACATCCACACTGTGCTGGCTTTTTATCTTGTTTGGCCTTTTTTAAGATTATAATGCAATCAAAGTTAAAACTAGGATACCTTCCCAAATCACAGGCATGGGACAAGTGACAACAGCCTCAAGAAAGTCATCTAGGGTCACCAAGACAGGCCTGGCTAAAGGCACTTATCTTAGGCTCAGCCAACTGGAATTCGAACCTGGGCCCCATATACAGTCCCCCAAGAATCAATGGGAAGAATCTGATTCCTGAGCACAGAACCAGCCAGTAGGTTCCAGCTGGGTAAGTCCTCAAAACTAAAAAATATGAATTTTAAGAAGTTCTCCAAAGCATCATTAACAGATGAATTAAGAGGTAACCGAACCCAAAGCAGACAGCCAGCAAAGAGAGACCCACTGGGTCCCAAGTGCAGGAGACTCTCTTGGGGACAGGCCACCATGCTCTGTGTCACTTACATTCTGAGGACCCCAAACAGCGCTACCCGTGTTTCACATGGCATCAACAAAGGCAAAGAATTAGAGTTAAGTCCAAGAAGTTTCTAGGAGCTTATCTAATACCTTTGTCTGGGGGAAATTGTAGTAAATCCCATCCAAGCTCCTGTCTCACCTTCCTGGAATCTGCGACCCAAACATGGTCAGTTGCTGTGGGCCCTGATTCAGCATTTGTGCTCCCACCCCCAGGCTCAAATTCTCACTTCAAAGTTGTCCAGAAAGTACCCCCACCCCATTACTCCAGCACTGGACCCTTCCCTCCTCAGAGCTCCTGCTGGACTTACAATTGTTCCCACAGCTTGGTTTCTAGAGTCTGGTTAATTGAGAGAGCAGGGGCCAGAACAATAGTACAGCGGGTAGGACATTTGCCTTGCATGCAGCTGACCCAGGTTCAATCCCCAGCATCCCATAAAGTCCCCTGAACACTGCTAGGAGTAATTCTTGAGTGTAGACCCAGGATTAACCCCTGAGCATTGCTGGGTATGACCCAAAGAGCAAAACAAACAAACAAAAAAAATTTGAGAGAGCAAAAATTTCCCTTAGGACTCCAGGTTAATTTTGTTATTTCTATTACATCTGTGAAACAAATGCTAAAATCAGGAAATGCAAAATAATTGGGGCTAATCCCCATCAGTCAGGTATATGGGCTTTTGACAGAGAAGCACCACCACTAATACCAACACCTCTCCATACTTCTGGAGCTGGTGACGTGGTTCAGTGGGAAAATGGCTGACTTTCAAATGAGAGGCCCTGAGTTCGACCCCAAGCACTGCAACACACACATACACACACACACACACACACACACACACACACACAGAGCTGTATCCCTGAAGATAAGTGCTAAGGAATAGAGAAGTCACACTGTTGGAAAACTTCAAAGCAGGAAGAATTCCTGTAAAGAATCTAGTTTTGTGTATTCCCTGACTGTGTGACCCGGAAGATAACTCAACCCATCACGCAAAGCAGGTGGAGGGGACTCACTGGGGAGAGGACCGGGGAACTAAAGGTGTTGCTCTGACACCTGAGCCAAACTGCGGCACAGCACTGAAAGGAGATGCCTGGGGGTGTGCCCACAGCTTCAAAATCCATCTTTTCTCTACAGTTCCTTTCACACTGTAACATCCATAATGTGTTGGGAATAAACATAAGCCTGCTCTGAGTTCTGTTAACCTGACTGTGGCTGTGGTGTCTGGATGCGTTGGCAGGTGGCAGACAGGAGACTGGCTTGTCTAAACCCAGGGCTCTGCCCCATGGGCCCTGGATGGTTGATGGTCTGACATAGAAAAAGACTGGGCCACGTGAGATGAACCCAGAGCCAGGTAGAGCCTGGCAAGCTACCTGTGGTATATCCAATATGCCAAAAACAGTACCAATAATGGACCGAATGGAGACGTTGCTGGCGCCCGCTCAAAGCAAACCGATGAACAACGGGAAGACAAGTGACAAGTGACAAGTGACTGAACAGTGCTCCCAGGAACCCCGCCATCACCCACCACCACCTCCGCAGCCTGGGAATCATGAATGCACTGCCTATTCTTGGCACACCCACTTCTATGCCCTCAGCTGGGGGATCCATGCTGCACCCCCAAACACACACACACACACACACACACACACACACACACACACACACACACACACACACATGCCCATGCCAGGCCAACTCCAAATCCACTCCACTCAACCCTGGCCTGAAAGCACCTTCAGCCATTCACTACATTCTGAAGCATCTACCACATAGCAGGTGTGATGCATGGAATCCCGGCTAAATGAAAGAAGCACATGGGTGGGAAAACAATTGAAAAATTAATCCTGTACATGGTATCTCCTGCATGGCCTTATCTTGCCCCCATCTGATCTTAGAAATAGTTTTTAAAAAAAAACACTATGTACAATTCAAAGAAATTTATTAGAAGGAATGGTCTTGCGAAATTTTTTTTTTTGGTCTTGCGAAATGTTTTGGGTACCAGTTTTATTTCCGTAAATCTCACACATAACAGCCTCTCAAATATGTGATAACTTAAATTCGGTGAGACATCTTTTGGGAAGCAATAATGCATGCAAAATGGCATGCAATGGGAGGAAGACACATAGTTTTCTGAAATTTCCAAGAACTGTTAAAAGTGACATGGGCGGGGTGGGGTTTGGGGACTTACAACGGCTTCTCTACTTCAAATTGAAGTTCTACTGGAGAGAAGAGAGCATTGAAATACCGAACACATCACCTCTTCCTGCAAGCACTCCAGAGAGAACACCGGTTCTCTCTGGCCAATTATCCTTGAGGAAGCTTTTGGCCTGTAGTTCCTTCCCCGTCAGAATCAGTTACACAAAGCCTGGTCAGAGTATACTAACGTTTATAAACAAAATATTATGCATCGGGAGACAGATCCAAATACCCTCCGCTAGCACACAGCGCACCCAAAAGACTTCGTGGAGGAGTGGCCGATTTGAGAAAAGAAAAAAAAAAATTGTGAGCTCCACCGCCCCGGTTTATCAACTCGCGGATTATCAACCAAACCAAGAAACAATCCCAGACATACTTTGCAAAAAAAGAGCACGAGTGACCTGGAGTGCTTACAAAAAACGCTCTCTGCCCTGAACCTGCAGCTCGAGAGCGCTTTCCCTCTCCGGACCCGGCCAGACTCCATGCACAAGATCTGGAGGACCTGGGCTCGAATCCGGCTTTGGAGGCGAGCGGGCACAGGGGTGCGCGGGGGGGCGGGCCGGCCGCCCCTCGCCAGGCTCCCAGGGCAGCTCCGAGATCAACTGATCCACCAAGATCGGAGGCTCGGGACAACGCCTCGGAGCTCCCGCGTCCCTCGGCATCTGCACCGCCGGGTCACCCAGCCGCTCAGGCCGCCTGGGGTGACAAGATCACCATTGCGGGGGGTGGGGAGGGGGGCAAAGAGCAGAAGCACCCACCTGGCGAGCCTGGGGCCAAGCCACCGAGCAAGCCCTGGAAATGCTCATACCCCCGCCCCCCGATCCGACGGGGAACAAGGACGCGGGGCGCGAGTGGACACTGGAGGCCGACAGCCCTGGCACTGCACGTCTGGATCGGGGCCAGCCTCGGGGCTCCGGGGCTCGGACAGGTGCCCGGGTGCCGCGCGGCGCCGGCCCCGAGGCGGTCAGCGCAGCCAGGGAGAGATGCAGGAAGCTGCCCGCCGATGTCCGCGTCCACCCGCCTCTCAGCACCCAGCGACAAGGCCACTGGCGCCCGCCGCCCCGCCGATGCGTGTCTTCCCCCAGGCCGGCCCACTGCCAGGGCTCGGGACTCCGACACGTACCTCCAGCGGCCTGTCGCCACCTCCGGCCGCCACTGACCGGGCTCCAGGCGGCGCCCGCCCAGACTTCCAGGACCGAGGCCGCTCAGACCACCAACGCCTCCACTTCCGCCCACTCCGGAGCGCCGAAGGCATCGATCCGCCGGGTAGTCGAGCACCGATCGGTCGAGCTGGTGGGCGGGGCTGGAGAGAGGATGGGCGGACATTGCCCATTTGGGGCGGAGCTAGAGAAAGGATAGGCAGGCATTTGCCGCGGTGGGCGGGCTTTTGTGGAGCGGGCAAATGCGTTGGTGGGCGTGGCTGGAGAGAAGCGGACCTAAGCCTCCAATGGGTGAGGCTTCCTGCGCGGGTGGGAGGAGCCGGCTTCAACAGGTGGTGGCTTAGGAGGATGTTGCCTAGACTGCGTTGCTGGTTCTTGCACTGCTTTTGGGTCACGCAGGGAGGAGGGAGAATGGCACAGTCATGTGGCTGTAGCTTCAGCTGAGGCTCTGGGATGCTAGATGACAACATCAGAGCCGCAAAATCTCGAAAAATTACTGAGGAACTTTGTATGATTGCATAGCACTGCAGCTCGGAAATCCTGATCTCTGATGAGCCTTTAAGAACAGACGATTTATGGTTCGATCCCCAACATCCCATATGGTTCCTCGAGAATCGTCAGAAATTGCACCACCAGGAGTAATTCTTGAGTGCTGATCCAGTAATAACCCCTGAGCATTGCGGGTGAGACTCAAAAAAGAAAAAAGAAAAGAACAGCCAAGTTAGTGCATCCCTCACTTAAGCACTGTACAGGGGTGGGAGAGATGCAAAGATGCGAACATCAAAGGGCTGTCACTTATCTTAGGGTCTCCCTGGGCTAAGTGATGCTAGACCGTGGGAAATTAGGAAGGCATGCACAAAGCAACCGCAGCTAAAAGCTAAGTAAGGGACGAAGGTGCTCTGCAATGAGGGCACAAAAGGGAAGGTGGGTGGAATTGGAGACAGGGAAGAGCTAAGAGTGTGTAGTTGCTCCTATTTTATTAGTAAATGAAAGTGCAAGTTCACCCTTTGAATGAAGACTGTGAGTCACAGGAGGTTCCAGGAGAGAGTGAGGTCCTCGTACTCAACAAGTGGTGAGATTTCCCAGCAGGGCAGAAAGCTGTCTTGGGATGTTTAATCGCCTGTGCTGCTGGACCAGATTAGCCTGCTGTGTGCATTTGCCTCCTCTATTGTTGACAGAGTTAGGAGAAAAAAATGGCCGTATCCATGGCTGGAGATTTACAGAAAGAGTGGGTGCTGAACAAGGGAGATTTCCTCCACAAAGTCTTACTGTGGCGAGCTCTGGAGTTCAAGTTTGTGTGACAGGCTCTCCTGAGACAGATTACTGGGTGTCCTAAAATTTACCACTTTGAATAGGAGAAGGTGTCCATACATGAAGTGGTAGGGCCCATTTTGTATAGATGCCAGATTTTTTATTTGTTTGTTTGTTTTCTTTGCTTAAGAGTGATGGGGCCGGGAGACAGGCAAGCAGAAAGGGCACTTGCCTAGCTTAGTTCAAGCACCATGTGGTCCCTGAGCATCACTGACTAGTCCAGGTACCACGGGGTTGAGCAGCACCTCATGCCAGGGCCACTGCATTGAGCCATCTGCCCTGACGGCTAAGAAGCGCAAGTGAGGTCCCTCTTGGGAGGCCCCAGCCCCAAAGAGTGATCCTTTGACTGATTGGTGTCCCTGTTTGAGCCATCACGGTGACCCTCCAAAGTCACTCCATTTCCTAAAGAGAACCCTCCAGGCAGTTGGGATCTGGAACTTCTCAGAAATAATAGAAGGAGCTTCCTGGCTCCAGGCTGAATTAGTCCAGTGAGTTGTTGCTTCCTTGCCTCAACGGGGTCTAGGAAACTGGCTTCAAGCAAAACAACTTTTAAAGAAAGCAGTGCCTCAAAATGAGTTCATTGCTCTCAACCTTATTTCAAGCAATCCAAAATGTTTTTTTTTTTTTTTTGCTCATCCACAGTAGTCCTTTGAATGAAACAATTGGGGGTGGGGAGAGAGGGAGGCTGCCATGTTTGCTGATGGGGATTTGTGCTTGGTAGAGTGGGGTCATGGGGGGCAAAGACTCTGAGAGGGGCAGCATGTGCCTTCTAGGTTCTGGCCTGGGTTGGACTCCCAGCACTGAACCTGGATCCCTAAAGCACAACCAGTTATGACCCAAAGAGGCAAATAAAACAGCAGCAAAGGAAAATGAGTGAAAGGACCTGGAGAGATAGTATGGGGGAGGGGTAAGGTGCTTTCTTGCCTTGCATGCTGCTGTCCTGGATTCAATTCCTCGCACCCCATATGGTCCCCCAACATCACCAGGTCTAACCCCTGAGAGCTGAGCCCGAAATAAGCTCTTGAGCACAAATCCAAGTATGGCCCCAAAACAAAAAAGAAAAACTGAGTGAAGACGGGCTGTTTCACACAGCCCCATGGAGCTGTGAGGTTTGGCCCCGACTGTCTCCTGGATCTAGGGAGAAATGTTCCAGCCAGTGAGAACTGAACAGTCCCCGGCATCATCCATTCCAGAACACAAAGGAAACACAAGTCCTAGCGCTGGCAGCCGAGGGCAAAAGGAAATGAAGTTCTCTGTGTCCCTGGCAGCTAGCAACCCACTTCCCAGTGAAACTCAAGCCTTCTCTGTCTCCCCATGGGGCTCAGGGCTCGCCGTTTCTCAGGCCATGCTGCCATGAGCTACCATGAAGGCTCAGGAGGACTCACTTATCTTTCCTGGATGCAAAAATAAATAAATAAAATGGGCAATATCGTATCACTGAAACAGAAGAGAAATCTTTGCTCACATAAAACTTACTGCTGGTGTTTATTTTTACTTTTTGTCTCCCTTTCTTCCTTTATTTACTTCCTTTTCCTTCCTTGCTTCCTTCCTTCCTTTCTTCCTTCCTCCTTCCCTTCCTTCCCACCTTCCTTCCTTCCTTTTCCATCTCTGTGCCTCCTTCCAAAGCCAACTAGAGTAAGTAGTAAATGTCAGGGCACAGCAGACACAACCTGGAATCAAAAAAAAACATTAAACCCCAAAGTGCTGCCTCGACTGCTGAGACCATTTGGTGTCATTACATAGCCTTGTTTTTTTTCTATCCTGCATCATATTTCGTTTGACGTAGTGAGGGGGAATCAGTTTGAAGCAGGAAATTCCTTTGGTCTCAGTCTTGTGACATACACAGTTCTCTAGCCTGTCAATTTTTTAAATTTAAATAAATACCTTATGTGTTTCATACTACATGGTATATTAGCTTATAATGGGCTATAATTAGCTGAGAGGCTAATCCTCCAAACAACTATAATTTGCCATATCTCACTTATTATTTTTGTCCAAATATGGAAAGATTGCTTGTTTTTCTGTTTCTTCATAGCTTCTTAACCTCTTTTCGGGAAACCCATATAAGTTTGGGAGACAGGTAATCAATACAACCACTCCCAACCTGGAAATAAATGATTTCTTTTGTGTTCTCTCTCACTAGAACATAAACCCTTTATTAGAAAGGAGGAGAGAATTTTATATCGCTTGACCAAGTCTCACACAATAGTCAATGCTGAACAACTAGGAATAATAATAATACCGGAACCATGCCTAGAACAGGCTTGGCAAGATACTGATTTTTAGTATCTACTTCCAAAATTTATATCAGAGGTAGTGCACATAGCTTGCATATGTGAGGTCCTGGTTTGGATCCTTAACACAGCAAAAGAAATAATAACAAAAGATGCCAAAATGATTGCTTAAAGGCACAAAAATAGGTGCGCTGAATTTGATACCTCAATCTCAGCAACGAATGAATGATCAGATTTTTTCATTCAGGTCTACCCAACTCTGTGGCCCTTTGTGGGATTCCTTTTTGGTTTAAGAGCACAGAGGACAATCTGAAGTCCTTTTAAGAGAGTAGCATTAGTGCACACGATGAGAATGCTGGCAAAGAAGTTGCACTGACCCTTGCTTTATGTGACCCTCTCATGCATGCCTCCCTCATGGCCTTCGAGTCTGTACTGAAATGTCCTTAAAATAGTCAAAAATCTCCAGTAGGTTCTGCAATAAAGCAGAGCCTTGGGGTTCTCTTGATGACTTGCTATTTGCATATTTTATTAAGAAGCTACAAATAAAGCTAGGCCTACATGTGGATATGGTGTTTCAGAAGTGTTACCCAGCCATATGGCCACCACAGCACCCAGTCTGGGATGCAGCTGTGTTTACCACCTGTGTTTATGTCGAGGATCTCTGGCAGAAGGTCGGTGGCAGTAGGTGGTCCGGAAGGGAGCTGAGAAATGGAGGAAAGTTCCTTGCTCTCTGAGAGATGCAGGCTGGAGAGAGGGAGTGAGATGAGAATGTAAAAGCCGGAGACCAGCTCAGGGATGTCTCCTTGTCCTATTTGAGACTTAGACTTCCAAGGTTCTAAGTGAAGGATTTATAACTAAGCAGAAGG